>NHYE01001304.1:3166-48206 GCA_002938385.1 Gymnopilus dilepis | reverse complement strand
TTTGGATCACGAGCGCCTCAGATTCAGGGAGAAGTGGCGTGTTTGGCGCTGCAACAAGTGCCATGCACACGATGTTAATTGGGTATCATGGCACGACGTTAGAAACCACGCTTCGAGAAAGTGCATAAACCCGTCCTTCCTACACTATCCGCGTCCTTCTCAACTGATACCTTGCTCTGTAGGCATTTGATCGACGATCCAGTGATTGGAAAAGACATCATGCGCATGAAGCATTCGCCTATACGCTCAAGACAATGCAAGTTCAAGCTTCGGGTGGAACCAGGCTTCGACTGCTTGTGTCTTCGATGCCCAAATTCACAGGAAAGGACGCTATTCACAGGACAAGTTGTCTTGAGACATCTAGAAAGCAGGTGCGTCCATGGCCTCAGCGTTCACATTCAGCACTTCACTCATGGACATCGTAGCCATGCAGTGTCGAATCCGACAAAAAATGTTGACTGGATCAAGGTCCAGCTCATCCAAGGGACGCATCCTTCTGATCTGCCGTACAGCAATATTCGTATTCAGCACGTAATCTAGAAGTCGAGTACCATCATAGCGTCCTACACAAGATCCAGGCTCGTCAGTTTGTTGTCGTTTAAAAAAGGACGAAAGCGTACAGGAATTTAGCAAAAGTAACATAAGACCCAGGGCCAAGTATCGCGCACAAACTCGCCTTCCCAACCCAGCGACGTCTCGCCAAAGAAGGCCCTACACGGTGTGAGTGACTTCGTGGGGAGTAGGGTATTGGCAGTGCCAGCGAGATATGGTACTAGCGACCGCGCACTGAGAACTGCTCAGAGGAACAGGGCAGTCAGAAAACGCGAGAGGTAAGGTAAGGCAAATGAATATTGGCTGACAGCACAGTACATTCGACGCAAGGCTCCGAGTCTTCAAGCCTTCATAAGTACTCTATAGCAGCGCGCGGCATCGATGGCTAAGTATTGGGAAGGAGCGCGTACAGTCAGTTTTTGACGTGTCTCGAGAATGCAAATCTTAACGTACAATTCCCGATCTGAGAATGTTCCTGCACCAGTCTTGACGAAACTCTAGAGTCCCTGACACCAACTGCCTGTGCTAACCGTTCTGAAAGAGTCGAAAATCGTGCAATGTTGCTGGTCACAAGGCCTCTATGACAGGGCTAATGCCGACGCTGAAGGCTACCCAGAACAAGTAGGCGTCGGGCTTGATTTGACTTCCTTGGTTTGAGCTCCTGAGTGATGGGGAGAGGGCATTCATGATGGTTTATGATGACTGACGAAGGCAGTGGTCTGCAATGTACATGTTCTATATGGAGAGTCGACACGTCAGCAGTGGACTCAGGAGGTACAGAACTTCTTACATCTGACCAATGAGAACCAAGCTTCCTCCGAAGATACACAATCCCCAAGAAGTTCTCGACTGGAGTGACCCCCTTGACGTCCATCGAGCTCTTTAGCCAGTGCGAGAGCGAAACCGAGACGGAACAGGGGGCGGAGACATAGTCCACCAATCTTTAGATGAAGGACGCAGGCTCAGCCTTCCATCGGGACCGTGAAGCAAAGTGGTTTATCCTGCTCCTATACCGTGTGCCAGAGGGGAGAGCCTAAGAGTCCATCATTATGATTAAGACAACAGAAAAAGGAAGACTGAACTGACCACGTCTTCATAGCATCGATACAGCCAAATCAATCAGATATACAGCCATTCAGCACCTTGTCCGCCTCCCCAGGATAATTCTTGCTCTTCAGCACCTTAAAGCACCAGCACGAATTGAGAACGTGTGTCGATTGCTGGCATACAAGGTTCGGCGCGTTTCTTGGTACCCAGGTGCTGTGTGCAAGATGGCGACATCTTCGGTGGTCAGGTCTTGCAGAGAGGGCCAGATTCGATGCGTAGAGACCGAGAGGTGACTCATCAGCGGGGGATCGACCATGAGTGAAAGTTTGAACGTTTGAACGTTTGAACGTCCAAAGACCCTGCCCTAAATGAGGTCCACATTGCATGTCGATATTCTGCACTCTGACTGCAGATCCTACCCAAGTAATAGCGTAGCCAATTGGCAGCATGGTATGTTAGGCGCTGAGTAGCTTGACCTCCATGATTTCCATCAAGGCACGACTGATATCGAATCGAAGTCGCCTGTTCGTCCGTCTTCCAACTGAGATCGCCGTGCCAGACTTGGAAATTCGCGATAAGACTACACTACTCACCACGACTTCTGATCAATCGGGGTCTCTTAGGAATAAAAGGCAACGCAGAAAATGCAGGCTCTTCCCTTCCATCATTTAGACGATGCGGAGCTTCGGTGTGACTTGCTTTTCTTGTGCTCGTTGGCCACACGACATAGATCCCCTAACTGGTTATCTTCACAGCGGCCATACTATACGGCGGATATGGATAGACCACAGTACGCAAGCTCGATTCCTGGCTACATCACCTGTATTGAATGCTAATATCTCGAGTAGTACCAAGGCAAGCTTCTGGGTTGATGAAGAAGCAGCACCGCATGTTTTGGCAAAAGGAACGGACCAATCGTACAACCCTCACTTATTTTCCGCTGACCTCCTTACCTCTCGATGCCGGACTTGAGGTTGTGTGCCAAGTTCTCGTTCAAAAGCTTTTCCCATCGTTAACAAAGTGCTGACATGGCAGGTATTAGGATTCCTGCATCCAATGGATCTTTTTGCTGTGGCCCAGGTCTCCAGGCTGATGAGAGCAATAATTCTTAATAGAAAAATTGCACGGGATGTGTGGAGGAACGCCTACAGGCGACATCCTGACTTGCCTGCACCTCCTTCGACTATCTCAGAGCCGAGATGGACATTCCTTTGCTTTGGGCCGGACATCTGTTCGGTACGATATTTGTCTTGCTGAATCATCTCATTCTGATGAATTTGCCAGATGTGTGGTGATCGAGGTGCAACGCCATTCTTCGCTTTCTCCAAAAAATACTGCTTGGATTGCAGTGTAAGTTTCATTCTCACCTGGATAAACATTCCAGCTTCAACATCATCCCTGAATTTAATACAGGGAGATTTCACCGCACTTCCTGCTAACATCAAGGACGCAGCAGGGAAACATCTCGGCATCAGAGACCCAGTCTGGGACCTGCTACCGTATGAACGTAAGCCTGATGATTTTTGTCGAAAATCAATATAATATTTTCTTAATAGGAACACTGACGGGTTTTCGATACCACATACCTGACGTCGAAAGCGTGCTGAAGAAACTGACGCTCATGCAGATTTTAATCGATCACAAAGTTAAAAGCCTGACGGCAATCTTCAACACCGACAAGAGCCTTCTGTTAGCTCGGGCGTCAGAAAGGAAGAAGGTGAGAAAAATTCAATCTGATCTAGTCGCCTTTGTTGACGCTTGATAGTGCTCTCTGAAAGCCTTAAGATGGAGAGCGACTTTCATTGGGCTCGCGAGCTCTGAACAAAGAATAGCATTGAGAGTTGCTTCTGACAAGTATTCGCCTCCAGCCACCTTCTGTATCCAAATTCTGACGAACTTCTCAGGATTTTTGAATTGCTATGTGGGCTTGGTTACAGGCCATGGGATATCAATCAAGCCCGCCTTGAGCGACTTCTGGAAGGTAGTCGAGTGCACAACTTGAAAGCCATCAAACGCGGTACGTAATAATGCTGAATAGATGTCATTTCAACTTTACAAGTTATTTTACAAAGCCTTTCGCTACCTTCTGTCTAACATTGAAAGTGTGGCAATTCACAGCAGACGGCGTGACTATCAAACACGCAGACGATTTACGACCAGGATGTTCGCCTTTTACGAGGATCAGCCACGAGGGGCTTGGGAAACACTCCCACATTCAGATATTGTTGTCGACAGATTCCTTCGAATTCACTTCCACGAAGACATGGACTACGACGAGGCTGAACGTATCTTTCCAACATTCCTCGGAGAAGCTGCTGAAGCCCACCGAATGGTTTTGGTAAAAGGGCTTCCAGACGAGCTGCGAGCCACCGCACGCGATATCAAAGAACTGCCTCAAAAAATGGACCTGGCCGTCGCTGTATATTCCTGTAGATCGTGCCGCTCTCTGGATGGGCAGTATCTTGTTGGCTGGAAAGCTATTTGTCGGCACATGCGAACCGGTCGAGCTTCCGGGTGTGTATACTATCGTTATAACCCAGAGGCCTCGCGCCTTGCATCATACATTGTGTCACTAGTAGGCTTTGATCCTGTTCAGGCCACGGTGGTCGACATGGACAACAGGAGTGACCGATTTCTATGTGGAGAATGCCTACCCATACGAAGACACCGCATATCATCATTAGAGGCTTTGACTTGGTTTGATATGGTGGGTTTTGTCATCCAGTCCGCCATCGAATTCACAATGCTGATACCCAAGACTGTATTTCCAGCTGATTCACTTGATGAATCATGATTTCACTTCCGTTCCTTCGATAAGTCTCTTATCTCCAGAGGCAAGGGATTTCGTTGTAGATCACGAGAATCTTCACTTTCGACCGACGCGGGCTATTTGGAAGTGCAATAAATGCCCAAGATACGATGTAAAGTGGGCATCATATGATAGGGTTTCCCAACATTGTCGAAGAGAGTAAGCTAGTCTACTTCCAATGCCACCGTCCATACCCTAATAATCAAATACGCCAGACACCGCATCAAGTTGCCTACTCAAGGACACGACATGACATTGGTGAAGCAATCGCCCATCCGTTCGAGGCCACACCAAGTTAGGCTTTGGGTTGAGCCAGGGTACGACTGTGTTTGCCTCCGATGTCCGGTCCCTGGTAGGCGGACACTGTTCACTACTCAACAGATCTTGCGACACCTGCAGACAAAGTATACTTTTAACATCCCTGCCTTCGCTGTCTTCATTGACCTCATCTATGTTTTGATAGTCATGGAATCTTGAATCCTACCAACACCACGGATTGGGTGATTATCCAGATGGTGCGCGAGAAGTCGAGCCTTCAGGGCCCTGAGTTCTAAACATATTGGCTTATACGAGTGTCTTAAACTTATATACGCTACGGCACTCATATTGTACTGTATAGAATCTATGAACGAAACTGTAACCTGTACAGGCGCCTGATGCCACGGCCCGGACGTGCGCCACATTGCACATGACGCGTCCATGACGGGAGTGACACTTATTGGCGAGTCAGAGACGATCTTTCTTTTCTCCTAACATATACATATGGCTGCGGCGCGCCTCTCATGCCCTTCGCCTGGAGAAAAAGACTCGGAAATATACCAATTATTCCCTTATCATGGGATTGAAGGACCGGAATTGAGGTACGATTCCTCGAGTTCGAAATCGTACTCAAGGCTAACGTCGCCTCCAGGGATAGGGGATCATCGAGGCCGGATGGAATCGTTACAGGTATTTCTGAATTTATTTCTTAATTCAGCATATCGATCGCCCTATTGATATTTGCACGAGGTCCTCGGGATGTCATAGGTCATCTCAAAAAACAGTACCGTTTATCGTGCCGGATGAACAGATGGCGCATCTCACATATCAAATCTTTCAAACTGCCTGATTTGTCCACTGATATCGGCCTCATAGTACGTTGAAATGGTCTACATTGGACCTATCTTTTATCATCTCCTTCCAGGTTTTTGAATTTTTGCACCCAATTGACCTTTATCATCTGGGTCTAACGTCCAAGCGCACGAGAGGAATCATATTGAACAAATCTCTTTGCTCACCGGTGTGGAAGAAAGCTTATAAGCGACACCCTGATGTACCAGCCCCTCCGCGGAGTATTCCCGAGCCTCGATGGACACAACTCTTGTATGGTCCAGATATTTGTATGGTACGTAAGGCTTAAGCTTTGGGGATCTTGAGCATGCTTAAAGCCCTTTCAGGTGTGTGGTCGGAATGGAGCAAAGTCCTTATTTTCCTTTTTGAAACGATATTGTCCAACCTGTGAGGTGGGTACAGTCGCGTTCTCACCACAGTCTTCACTGAAGTTTCTTGTTCGAAGGGAAATCTTATAATCCGGACCGACGAATTACAAAACCATTTGGGTGCAGAGGTTAGGTTGCAAAATATCGTGCTACCTTTGCTTCCTCATGAGAACTATGGTAAGCATTTCTCGGAATCCTCTCTGAGCATATGCTCAAAGGAGGATGCAGTGTGGGGGAATGGACATCAAAAGCTTCATGATATCTCCGACGTGAGGACCATGATGAGGAAGGTCGCCGTCGTCCAGGTACTCATTGACCGCCGAGTGACAAAATTGTCGCATATTTTTGCTGGAGATCAGAAGGTTCTGAAGGAGCGCGTGGCTGGTATCGACAAAGTGAGTCTATGTTTGCGATCTCTTTGCATTATACAGCACGTATTGACGAATTATAAGTCGTCGGTCCCTGCAAAATCGTTGCTGAGTGAGCACGGAGAGCAAGCCTACATTGAGTTCTGTGTCTTTGCTGAGTTTGCCGTGCAAAGGTATGCATCAGCGTCCAATTCCTCTCTTTTACTCCGAACGAGGGGGCTTGCTCTGACAAGTTGGCTAGATGCTCCAAATGGCTTACTGGTATGGGATATAAGCCTTGGGCAATTGACGCTTACAACCTGGATAAAGTACTGCGCTCCGCTAGGGTGCGTAAGGCCACCCTGCGAGGTACGTTCTTCAGACTCTAGTTGTACGGGTTGCTTATCTTGTATCTTAGTCTTCCACCGCCTTTTGCCTGAGATTCAACAATCAGCCATCTACACTGACCCTAGAGATATTTACACGCGAAAGCGTCTTTTAACTGGGATGTATGCGTACTACGAACACCATCCCGATGGGGCTTGGACGGTCCTTCCGCATTCAGACTTGACAGTCAAAGTTTTCTTGGAAAACCACTACGACGAAAGCATGGAACTTGAAGACATGGAGCGTCTATTCCCCAAGGTAATCGCCACCACCGCCCAAGACGAAAAACTGAGGTTTGCCAACCTCTTACCAAATCATCTCATGGGCGCTACTTCCTCTGGAGAAGACCAGATTTGTAAAGTTGATTTGGCTGCCGCCACCTTCTCCTGTGTTGGATGTCACCGCCGTGAAGATAGAGGTGTCCAGATAGGCTGGAAGGCTATTTGCCTTCACATGAGGAATTACGGCCGCGATGCTCGAGGAAACTGTCTAAAGTACAGCTTCAACGACAAGGTCTCTTACTATGCCTCTTTGATTGTTTCTCTCTCTGGCCTCGACCCGTGCACAGCTAGCGACGACGACATGGACCAGAGGAATGATCGTTTCATATGCGGAGTGTGTAGGCCCTCGCGGAGGCACCGTGTTTCATTCTTGCCAACCTACACTTGGTTCGACATGGTAAGCATTTATTTCATCGCGGATTGGCCATTGCTCAAAGCTTATCTCGCGACAGCTGCTCCATTTGTGGCATGGCCACTGCCGTAAACTTTTATGGAGAAGAGGGGAAGGCTTCATTCCCTCATTCCACCTCCTCTCTCCGGCGACAAAGGACTTTGTCGTGGACCATGAGAGTATCCAATTCAGGGATAAATGGCACATTTGGCGTTGCAACAAGTGCCACGCGCACGATAGTCATTGGGTATCATGGCCCGAGATCAGAAGCCACACTCTGACAAAGTGAGGCGCCCATTTATTGCTACGTATCCCTTCCGACTCATATCCAACCTCGCAGGCACCTGATTGACGAACCAGAGATCGGTAAAGACATCGTCCGCATGAAGCATGCGCCTATACAATCAAGACATTGCAGAGTCAAACTTCGAGTGGAACCAGACTTGGACTGCGTCTGTTTGAAATGCCCAGAGCCATGGAGAAGGACACTGTTTACAGAGGAGGTTGTCTTGAGACACCTACGGTCCAAGTACGTGCCTCGCCTTGATGTCCGCGTTTACAACTCAAGCCTTGACAATTTCTAGTCATGCAGTGTCGAGTCCGTCCAAGGATGTCGATTGGATCAAGATCAAAATCGTTCAAGCGACATATCCCTCGAATCTGCCATTCAGCAATATCCGCATTGTGTAAGCGAAGCCATACAGCGTCCCACATAGGATCTAGTCTCATGCTTCAACGAGATGAAGTAGAGGCTGAGGATGGTGAAAATAGGATAGATGACGCGTTCAATTGAGAGAAGAGATCTCGTTGTAACCTATAGGGTTCGACTGGAGCCTTGTACCGCCATGTCAGAGCGCACGCTCACTGAATCTTAGATAGTGCAATAATTACATACTCGAGTGGGACACTGCTTCATTTTCTTTCCATTGACCACCCAATCTGAGGAACGCGGATTCTGTCTGGAAGATGTCGACCTATTTTCGGAGAACAGCTTGACATTCTATCGTATAATCGAGGACACATTGCCCAGAGCCCCACAGCTCTTCAAGGCAGGCAGGACGTCACCGTTGACCAGCTCGGGACCTGGGTCCTGCAAGACAAAATAGCAGCAGAATGGTGAGTAAGGTACAAAGGTCGACGGAAGACCGCTCACATAGCATGCGGTGTATAGAAGATGGAGTCTATTGCAAGTCCGACTCAGTGCTGGGGAGACAACATTGGCTTGGCGATAGAACTTGCAAACCATGCGAATGAAGAATCAAGATTCTAGATGGAACAGGATGAAGGCAGGTGAGTATATGCGCAAAAAGGAAGGGCGTGAGGGGAGAGATGAAAGAACGATGATGACGAGAAGAAGCAGGGAAAGAAAGGTATCGTACCTTGAAGAGAATGCGCATGCTTCCCAGTTCCCTTCTGCTGCAGAGCAGTGCTCTTCCTCCGGGGATGTCGCGGCTTCTTCTTGTAGCTTCCTCTGTCTCCTTCTCACTTCGAAGGATTCGAGAAAGAACATCGACAATTCGTTCGGAAAAAGAAGCTCTGATACATACGGATCATGAATATATGCAATGAAATACTGTAATACAGAAGCACTGACCGCAGCCCCTTCTTCAACTCCCGCGAACTCGCAGGCATTCGTAACTAGAATTTTTCGAGATTGGGGTGCGAGTTCCTCTGTCATCCATAATGTCGCATGTTACGCGGTCAATGCTCTGGATGAATGAAAGAGAAGGCGCATATATAATCAGTTCCTGGACTTCGGTTTAAGCGTTAAACCCTACAAGCTTAGCTCTTGGCTGCACTTCCGGACTGGCCAACACTCCAATACTACATCTCATCGTCCTTATACTTCATCAGCTCGGAGCCACGTTGCTGGAAATGGAAGTCAGGGCAATGGGAGCTCATTCCAAGATGCTGGCGAATCGGTGGACCTCAGACTACTGGGCGGTGAGGAGAGAGACCCATGTACTCGGCGTTTCCTCAGTAAATGATACAACGAAGGTTGAGCGTCATGCGCATTACAACCTGGAGGGCATGAACACGTCAGTAACAGACTATAGCGGGAGATCGATACACTTACGCCGACTTGACCAAGGACGACGAGCCTCCACGATGCATGGTCCCCAGCTGTTTGTCTGATGACTTGACAGCTAGACTAGCTCGATGTATGTCGACTTCGGGCGTGTCCTTAGTCCACTACGCGCGAAGGCTTGGAATAGAAGAGGTGACCTGTCTGCCAAACTTGGATAGGGTAGCAGGGACTCCTTTTGGTTCAGAAAGGCGTCGTAGTTTTCCTGTTTCGCGCGTTCGATGCCACCTGGCAGATCTTACGAGAATTCCCGACGTCAGATTCCTCAGTTCAAGGGGTAAGATATGAGATAAAACTCACCGCGCATTCGTAGATCGTTAACCAATCCAAAGCCAGGTATTATCTGACATCTGACCTATCCATGTCGTCGACGTTCCTTCGTAATTGCTCGCTCTTCAGCCATAGGAAAAAGTTGGGAATTATTGTATTTGTCTTCACTGGCGGCAGCACATGCTTCGGGGAGCTGCATAAGCGTAGGTGATGAAGCCCAAGCAACACATGACATGTAGGGGCCGGACGAAAAATACTGAAATTTGGTGGTAATATGCAAAGAAAATGAGCAGCCGGGGTCTAGTTGGATGTTGCAAAGACCCTGCCCTAAACTGACGCGTCGGGAGTCGGGACGTCCATTTCCAAGTCCCGCTCCGCTCCCTTTCCTTCGGACCCTCTGTCCTTGTTTTTAACTCGGATCGACCGCGCGAAGACGGTTCAAAACTCATTCAGGAAAGATCGTTCACAACCAGCGTGGTCCATGCCCATAAGCTTTGTTCTTTCAACTCATGACTCAATCGCTGGGACGCAACTGGGACGGCAAAGCAAAACAGCAAACTAGCAGGTTATATTCATCTAGGTTTTCCAGAAATGCAGGTCATGAAATCTACGGATACGGGGTCTATCTAATTTCGAACTCTAGGCAGCGGCGTAGAAGGCATTGGCAAAGCTGAAATCGGACGGAGAACTGTAAGTTTTCTTTTCAGTCTCAAAACTCGAAGTGCAAATGACGTACCTTTATCCTTGGATCACAGGATTAGGCTGGCAGAACGTATGCGACGATGACGTTCTCGTCCTTCCACCCTTGCTTGACCAACGCATCGTGCTCGAAGGCGCTCGTCGTATAGTAATGATCAGTCTTGTCAGGCCTGCTCACACCGACGAGCGGAACGCTGCCGCAGATCTGCTCCTTGTACGCATACCCACGGATAATTCCTCTCAGGTACCCATAGACGTATGGCTGGTCCGCACCTACGTCTGCAGCAACGAGGACACGATCGTTCTGACCAGCTTCGTTCGCCAGCTCCCAGATGGCGACGACGTTGGCTGTTGGCACGGTGGGCGGGAGCGTCTTCCAAGCATGGAATGCGGGACCTTGCAAGGACCAATTGGTTCCGATGGTGGTCGCTTCGTTGACAAAGTCCGACCGGGTCGTGTAGGAGTGATACACGTCGTTGGGCATGAACCCGACTATGAATTCCTGTGCCGTGGTTGGATCTGCGCAGTCGTCTTGGGAAGTGCGGACCTGAATGGGAGGACGCTCGATTAGAATACCTTTCCGTTTATGACCACGAGAGCGCCGTGGGCGTACCTGCTGCGCAATATCGTTGATCTGTGGAACAGGCTCGCAAAAGGCTGGTGCATTGGCCACGAGGATGGCTGCAAGGACGTGTACGAGGAATTTCATCTTTTTCTGGGATCTTTCTGAGGATGATGGTGAGCTTGTATGGCAATATATGCAGTATTTATACGTTCTATGCTAAGCAACTCAGATAGGAGAGCGTTCTCAAAAGACATTCAAGCGCAGGACGTTGTCTTGACGTAGGCGGAAGCGTCAATGCCAGACTCCTCGGAAGTTCATCCATGCCCGCTACGAGTCCAAGCTTCAATCACTATGGCCCTGTTTATCGACTTGATTCTGAAAAGTGAGTTGTGCAAGCTTTTTTGATTGACAAAGGTTGACTTATCTTAGCGAGTAGTACACACGGCCAGGCTGAGTAGCTGGCTGACCATGGCGTCCGCCGTGCCAGACTAAACAGTACGGCTTCTCGATTGACCTTGTCCGAGTCCATCAGTAATTAAGCAACTCATTATAAGTACTACTAAGCTTGTCTACGCTGCCCAATTCGTAGAAGCCTCGTGTCGTGCATACATGGCTTACCTGTCGATGTCGAGCGGACGTTATTGAAAACCACGCTAAACTAAATCAGGGAATTATTTCCATACACGGCGATAGCGAATCTCTCTGGGGTAGTGGGATGGAATCCCGCAGAGGTCTTTCGTAGACCTTATGAAGGATCGAAATTGAGAATGCTGTGGATCACACTCGTGCATAAGTAGAAAAAGCGGGCAAGTAGGGTTGTATTCTTTGCGTCGAACCAACAATTCATACAAATTTCCGAACAGACAAACTAACGATCCACCGTTCGACCCCTCGCCACGTGGTAATATACAACGATCCGAAAACTTGGAGGGCTCAAAGGTTGATGTTGATGGGAGTGCAACCCAGGGCGACGACGCCGTCTGTAAAGGGGGGTGGTCAGTACTCGATAGCACGACAGCAGCCTATTCAAACGAGGTCCGGGAGCTTACTGAATGAGTTGTCAGTGCAGCAGACGGGCTGCTCAGAGCTATTGTACACGCAGGTCAGCCAGCAGCTCGACAATACTCAGCAAGATGATGGACATACCAGGAACTTCCACCAGCACCGATGACGGTGATGGGGCTGCAAGTCACACCGACGAGGGCGGTGACGTCCGAAACGTCGATACCCAAGAGACCGAGGAGCTTGGAAATAGCAGGATCGGTGGCCGACCCGGTGCTGTCGCAGCATTGGAGGCTGCCAGTCGTGCACTGGTTGGAGGGAGGAGGGGTGCTGTTGGGGGCAGCTGTGGCAGCAGCAAGGATAGAGGCGAAAGAGAAGGCGGCGAGAGCTTTGAATTGCATGGTTGCTAGAGGCTTTGGATTACTTGAACGACGGCAGGTTCGAGTGAGGAATTGAAGGAGAAATGTGAGGGTTTTTATACAATTCCAGGGCGGTGTTTGGCCATTGTTTCTGTGGGTATACACTGAGAGCAGGAGGTCGACGACCTTCGTCACTGGTTTGTTCTTCGGAGGCGAAACGACAAAAAACCATTCAAATTCAAGGAGCTTCCCATGTCCAAGTGGAGTACCGCCTTGTAGTGGAGCGCGATAGAACTGCACGACGACCAACAAATGAAAGGGATTGTCACGGAAAGCAAGGGATCAAAGCAAACGCAGGGTAACACAATGGCAGGCCAAGTAGACCGTGGGTGAAGAGGGCACGAAAATGTCGCCCTTTGCGTCATACCACGGAGAATAAACTATAGGTGTGCGTGTCAACTCGTGTCAGTATGTCATGGAAATTTTGAGGAAAACATATCAGATGAGGGTGTGCGTGGTAAGATGACTTGACATCGGTCGAAGCGCGGATCTGTTGATTGGTGAGTTGTATTATTAAATTAATCTGCTGACGGCCATGACGCTGGAGACCTGTCAAAGGAATATAACCTTGAAAGGACAATTCGGCTTGCGTCAAGGGTCGCTCAGTGACTGAGAATTGGAGAATCAGACATGGGTGATGGAACAGCCAATCTGCCTCGAGGACCGCTCCATCGACCTCGAGCATTTCGACGTCAGCATCCGAGGAAAGTCGTACGGGTACTCTGTGAATTGATCCTGAAGAGAGACAAGAACATTTAGTAATGGTTTAACAATTCACTCGGAAGGAAGCAAAGTCTCATGGGATCCGTGAAGCTCAGGTGGGGGCTGATCCTTGTGTTACATGACTCACTTCGCCGCCGTGAGGAGAACCGGGAATAATAGAAGCTCTTGCGCGTTGAAGCGGTATATGCATATGCCGTCGTGAAACCCAAATAGTGAGGCTGGTCGAGGCTGCGAAGACTGCAGACGTCAACGACGTCAGAGGCTAGAGGTGATAAAAGCTAAAATGATGGGCGGCATTCGCCGTCCTCGCCATTCATGCCGATTCGGCGCTCGCTAGCGGAGCTTCGGCGTTGAGCGGGTCAGCCACTCAGTGTAAGTAAACCAACAACTCTCGACAGTCAATTCATCCTTTCATATAAGTGGTTATCTACAGTTTCACAAAGCGTGGGTATGTCAAATGTCGGTACAGCTAGAGAAAAGATTGGTTGTCTAGTAGTAGTTGCCTCATGAATTGTCGAAAATAATCTTACATTCCTACCCCTGAACTATGTCCAAGGATGCAACGTTGCCCATCGGGACCTAGAAGCAAATTAGATATTGCCCCGTTCTAAAATCCCATTATTCTTGCTTACATTCTCCATTCGTAGTCTGCAGTATACGGACAGACTCATCAATGCATACCTGAAGCTCCGAGATGCAGAACTTCGTGACTTACCTCTGGACTGAAAGACGATTTGCCATTTGGGTCGCCTGGTACACAGAAAATTAGAGTGCGTCCTGATTAACCACAAAGCAGGTACGTACAAGTGCCTTGACCGATAGCTGGCATGATCATGATCAAGTGCAAGACAAGAGCTGCCAATGGGTACAATGAGAACTTCATGACTATGGCTGGTGGTCACGATAGGAATCGAACAGATCCCAAGGAATAAGACATGAAGCTTCTGGCGTCTTTTATACCTGTAGTACAGATTGAAGTAGTAGTACAGCGGCGCAGAATACACGGCACTTGACGGCCTACAATCGATCATCTTCAGACTGACGTGTGAGTGTGAATTTATTGAGAAAGGAAAGGTCTTCGAAAGTAACTAGGAACTATCAACTATTAGTAGAACGAAACACCGTAGCTAACCGTTGTAAAAATGAACAAAGCATTCACTCAGCCGGCAGTATATACATCGTGAGCTACGAGGCATACCTGGAAGTCGTTGATACCAACGAGTGATCTCTACTACCTGGATCTAGTTTAATATGGGCTTTATGACCAACCGTTGAGAAATCACTGAACGAGAAATTTACGATGCAGTATATTAGCGTAGGACCCCATTCACAAAATGCAAGGTTAATTTAGTATAGACATCGACATCAGTCCTTCGAGATCGGAGCCTCCTTGTTATCACTGCCTTCCTCGGCGCGTTTCTATGAATGCTATCGATATATCCGGAGATCAACGGTCAAAGAAGTGCGGAAGGACGTCCACTGGGGTTGGATGTTAAGAGCACATGAACCATCGTTAAAAATGATCAGAACAAACTTAAACTTCTACCTGGGGGCATTTTTCGCCCTCGGCGTCAATGCCCCTTCACTGTCAGTGGAGCCCAGGTGTACACGTGTGGGCCTCCACTCGTCGACTGACTGTACTCTCGACAGTAGACTTCCATCGTGATATAAGCAATGATTTACAGTTTCACAAAGCACAGGTGTCTCTTATGTTCCTACAGCTGAAGAATTTGTATAGCAAAGATCCTGCTACGATATCTGAGAAACGAGCTTACATTCCTACAGTAGGACTGTTTCCAAGGCAGCAACGTTCTCCGGCGGGACCTACCAATCAATAAAATCAAGTTAACTGTGTTCTGATGCTCGACATTGTTCTTTGCTTACAGTTTCCCGCAGTCGACTTCAGTGAACGTTCGACAATAATGTCAGTGTTCAATGTGTAGATCCATGAAATTCAAGGCTTACTCCACTCAAAGGTAAAGCACCTAGTGTTACATCAGTTGAAACGCTCGACATGATAGTACCAGGGAAGGTGGGTAAATTCTTACAGGGTTTCTGAGCATCTACTTGCACGGCCAAGGATAAAATGAGAAGCGCGAATGGGCACAGAGAGAATTTCATGACCGGGTGGAGAGTTCAGTCAAGACAGGTGAGGCTTGAAATCGTGGGGTTCAACCCCTCCGGGTCTTTATATCCCTTTACTGCGTATATAAGTAGCACGACGAATGAAAATACATGACAAGTAAACCCTATCTTTAAACTGACATGAGTATGCGACGACGCGACGAAGCAGCAAAATTCTTCATCTATAACATGGAAATCCTTGACGCCAAGGCAAAACCATGTCTTCGCTCATTTCTGAACTGGTTCAAGTTCAAGACTTGTGCAATCATGACCCAAACTTCGACACTACTCTATCGTGTTGAAGATCCCGACCAACCAGAACGTTGGACCTTTCCCGACCGATATCAACATCATTCCGTCGAAGTCAAATGTCTGATTGGCAGCGTGGGGTGAATTCCATACTCGACCTCAGTCGGGGCCATGATCAACGGAGCTTGTTAGAGCAAGCAGACGCGTCGCGCAAAAGTCCTCCTCGGTAAAATTTTTCATGGTAAATAAACTCTTCTAGTGACCATCTTCTTACAATGCAGCCCACATAGTACTCATTGCCGGCCAAGTATAGAGTAAACATCAACGTGATTCAGGTATCGAATGAGACAAGTATACATGAATCGTCCCTTTACTACTTCATATTCCGACTTCACGTCTCGTAGACGACCCAAATTTGAAGAATTTAGAGGTTGATGTTGATGGGAGTGCAGCCAATGGCGATGACGCCGTCTACAGAACGGATGTCAACATTACCAAGTAGAGAAATGCCGGAATAGAACGAAAAGAAAGGGCATCGTGCTTACTGAACGAGTTATCCGTGCAGCAGACGGGTTGCTCAGAGCTGTGTGCACGGAGGTCAATCGGCGATGAGAATCATAACCAAGTTAAAGACGTACCAGGAACTTCCTCCAGCGCCGACGACGGTGATGGGGGTGCAGGTAACGCCAATGAGGGCAGTGACGTCCTGAACGACAACGCCCAAGAGACCAAGGAGCTTGGAAATGGAGGGGTCGGACGCAGTGCCAGTGCTGTTGCAGCACTGGAGGCTACCAGTAGTGCACTGGTTTCCAGGGGATCCTGTGGCGGCAGCAAGGGTAGCGGCGGCGGAGAGAACAGCGAGGGTCTTGAATTGCATGTTTGTTGAGGCTTTGTGTTTACTAGAACGACTGCAGGTTCGAGTGAAGAACTAGAGAAGTGTCGAAGTGCATTTTATACAATTTTCAGCTTCTGCTGTGATGTTTTTCGCCCTGCAGGTGAAGACAATGAAGTCCTCATTGTAAGTAATTCCGAGAGCGCGTCGCAGAGATTGTCAAAAAGAAATTCAAATTCGAGACCTTTTCTCATGTCCAAGTGGAGTAGAGCCTTGTTGTGGAGCTCGCAACCGGATGGTCTGAGCAAGAACGAACGAATGAGAGCGTTTCGGTCGCGGAGTGGATGCTGCACGCGGGGTCATGGCACGGAAAAGCGTGGGTGGCCATAAATTGAAAGGTCTTGGATTTGCGTCATTTATCCGAACATTGGGCAGCGTGCCAAATTTCGTGAGACAGAAAACAACCGACAGTGTAGCAGCAGACAAGACTTTCCACGTCAATGGCGGTCGAAGGGTGGACCTAGGGTTTGGCTTAGGCAACGGTATTCAAACTAGATTGACGATGAGCGCTCTGCATCGCATGCTGTTGTTATAGATTGAAGGTCCTGCTCTATGAATTACGTCGACACGAGAGTTTAATTAGACAAATAGACGTGACTGACAAACTTCAAATCTTGGCATGCACAAGTCGTCCATTTCCCGACGTCAGAGCTTTCGAACTTGAGTAGGAGCATCATCCACATGTTCTATCGCGCGAGTCTCAAGCAATTTACTTGACGGAGAGAATGCTCTGATTCTACAACTTCCGCCAAGTAGAAGAGGAACGAGTGGGATGACAACGAGTCCTTCAAAAAAGCCGTCGCGTTTACTCTGAATCCGGGTACATGATGATAGTCCTGCAAACTGGAGGTCGACTTCAGGTCTAGAGGAGGACAGGCTTTGATCTTGAGTTCGAGAGAATTTGAGGAGTCGCAGGACGACTGAGCAAGGGTGAGGGCGGTTAGGCGAAAAGTGTTCAGTGATGTCGATGAGGTGGCAGACAGTGGCGAAGGTCCGGATCTGAGTACATACTTATGGCTATAGTACCGGAGATCCGGGGCCCCATTTGGCTAATTTCGGACCGGAATTTTCACGTGCGTTGATGCCAGCGTTCAAACACTCAAGCACTGCAGATTCCAGATATCTTTTCTTCACTAACATTACTATCTGCACATCGATATCGCCCCGCCATGGGTTCAAATAGGGTCCTTGTATCACGCAAGCTTTCAATTAATTCTCTCATAAATTGTACGTCAGCTTCCCGGACACCATGGAGCATCATCTTACAAGTGGTTCTAGCCCGAAGCTTCGTCAATCAAATCGATCCATTGCGAGCCATGCAGCACCGTTAGACGATGAAGATAAGAGCAAAAAGCTTGCGCTATGAGCTGGAAGCTATAAAGTAATAAAGAGAAAGCCATTGCCCATGCTCCATCGAGACTTCTATGCTGTGCCCCGCTCAATCGCCTCTCTCCAGCCCCTTCTCAATGCGCCCCCTCGTTCACCCATTTCTTGTGCTTCTAGCACTCTGTGCGAGTTTGACAGGTTATCTCGTTGCTGGAGCAACGCCAACGTCCCTTTCGTCACATCTGCAGCCCAATCCTGCGGATGGCAACTCAAGCATTTCAACGGCACAATCTGTATTCGAAGCACTTGCAGCTGGGAATAACGCTTTCCGCGCAAACTATACGTGGTCAGATGCATATGATAGTAGGTCCCAGCTTACATGCACTCGCTGGTCTCTTTCTCATGTGTAATTACAGGTCACCATTTCCTTTACTGGGGATGTTCCGATAGTATCATCAGTGAAGGGACAATATTTAAAGCTGAAGTCGGGACGTTTGTCGTCGAACGCAATATGGCAAACCAGTTCCTCGACCTGGACAATAGCGGGTGAGCTTAGTTACTTGAATGAATATGCTGAAGACTTACCGTTTTAACAGACAGGGTGCCTTTGGCTACGCTATAAATCAGCTAGGCATTACTCATGCCATCGTCATGGGTCATTATGGCTGCAGTGGTGTCGCTGATGCTATCGCAACGCCGCCGCCGCCGCCCATAGACCCTGGAGCTGCTGCACATCAACATTGGATTGGGCCAGTTCGAGAAATTTACAGCACGTCCAACAGTAGTGTCGTCGTCCTCTACGATGTGCGCCTCTATTGACCATTCAAACAGGGACTGAGGTTGTGGTGCTCAGAGAGAAAAATGAGAAACACTCGCACGTGGACCCCCCACCCTTTACAGATCGTGAGTCCGGCTACGCACGGCCGATTGTTCGATTTCTCTCCGTGGACTTAGCTTATGGCTCTGACGACAGCTGGCCTTCGGGCACTGATCGAAGAAAACGTCAGAGTGAATGTCTGGCGTATGGCCACTTCGACGGTCATTCAGAATGTATGTCCATCATAGTTTGCTTCCAAATGACTTTTGCTCAAATTTCATTGGCTCTTGCCGTCCCCTTTCTTAGCTTTATCACAAATTCTCAAGAAACGAAACGACAGAGGACCACGCTGTCTTCATTCACGGCTTTCTATACGACTCTGAAGACGGTCAAGTATATAATCTTGGGATATCTGTCGGGCCTCCAGGTGTTCGAATCCCGGATGTTCCCTTTCCCCTTCTACCCGACTTTCCTCGTTGGTAGAAATTCTGTAGAAAGGGCCTGACAAGTCTTCATGACTTCCGGTACTGCAATGTTTAGTACGTATCCGAGTACTCTATCTTTGGCGGCTGCAAGTTCATAACACTCCAGACCCGTCCATTTTGTTTCCACTAGAATGAAATGAACGTGTGCGTAGTAGGCTATGCCTTTCATGCTTCTACCAGATGGGCTGCTTGCCTTCTCCATACAAAGAATTTGAGCTAACGTGAAGGAGAAGGTAAACCCGTTGTGTAACCTGAGCTACTTCACATGGGTTCAACTACGCGAGTATCACAACTGCCGGCTATACTTCGGCTTTAGAATTGGAATGCGCCCACAAAGACACGACGATCGGTGAACCTTGTGCAGATGGGTTCCGATCGTGAGTGTTTTTGTTCAGAAGGACCAAAGCCTTGACGCCACACTCGGCTTCAATTGCTTGAAGTCGGAAGCAGAATACTGTATAGGTCCCTGGTTTCTGTCCCTTGCTCGAGCGCCTATGTCGGTGACGACTTACATATCGACAGCGCTCCCGAACTCGCCTTTGTCACGGATAGCATAAGGTTAACACCCATCTGCGTAGAGGCGCGAAGTCGACCCATACTTTCTTTCCCAGCAGGGTCGGTCAAATCTCGTAACGATTATCAGACACTCAAAGGCTTGAAAGTCGCGCGAAATTATTCAAGATACCGGTCGCGATTGCCTGTACCTAACCGGGTGGATGTTCAACGCTCCTTCATGACCGGGCTGGATTCACGGTACAAAGCGCATATAGGCATTCACACGTCCAAATCCAATGGCAAACCACGGCTTTCAAATGAAATTGGGTAACTGTCAGAACACAATCAGCTATTCCACAGTTCGCCCTTGGAAGGGTGAGAGTTGGGCGCTTTATTTCCAAGGTGCCTTACGTCTATTCCCGATAGTCTGGAGTAGTGTCCATGCCTATCGAATTACTCCAACAGAGCACCATGTTAGAATAATTGCTTTAAGTATAGGTGCGAGTCTATTACAAGAGGATAGTCGAGCAGGATTCGAGGTAACAAAAATAGCTACCAGCGTTCATCCCTCCTCTTAGTAGCCTTCTTGTGAAGTACCCTTTGCTCTGTAGTGATGGCCGATATACCTAACGGTGTATGAGTCACTCAGAAACATGTTCTTAGGACTGAGACCCAGGTCAGTAGGGAACTGGCGAATTCGTTCGGAAGCTTCTCAAAGACGTCAGTAGACAACGTCTGAGTAGATATGGTCACCGGCAGAAGGTCAAAAGTTCTCCGGGACACAGGTGAAGAAGACTTATATCCAACATCTGTTTGTATTGCTCTCTCAAAGTCCTCCAACCAGCATTACGGTCGGAATGCTTTCCACATCGCTGGCTATGTGCTGTTCAGGTGCTATTTTACGTTCTTTGTCGTCTAAATTTAGGGTTCCAAAAATAACTGCTGCTTTTTCTTCCGCTAGCCTGGGTCGAGCTCACGAAAACCTCGAGAGTGCTGAGAATGGTATGCACCCAGAGGGATGGTTCGTCGTTGTATGCATAAGAAATGGCCAGTCTCCTGGCTATAAAAGCAAAGCTAGTTTACTGTTGTAAGAACAGGACCTTTGTCGTCTCCAACCTTCAGCCCAGCCATGGTTTACAAGAAAGCTCTTTCAGCTCTCGTTCTAGCCCTTCCTATCGTCCTTGGTATGCTACAATTTCAACCCCGTACCTATTACGTTTCTAAGTGAACGTTATTATCTTCAGGTCTGCCCAGCAAGCGATCCTTGAACGCGAAATGCGAATTCCTCAAGCCAATTGCTAAGGATCTTCTTGACAATCTTTTCGACAACCAATGCGGTGATGCTGTCAGTAGCTCTCTTCAGTAGGGATACATGTCTCTCTAACGTTCTCAAATTAGGCTCATGGTGCTCTTCGTCTCATCTTCCACGATGCTATTGGGATTTCCCCAAAAGTCGGGTATGTGTAGGCAAGTCGGTTGTCGGATGATTACTGAGGGTGCTAAATAGCGGCGGAGGTGCTGATGGATCCATCTTCGTCTTCAATAAGACTGAGCTGGCGTTCCCTGCCAATGATGGCTTGGACGACGTCCTCGACGACCTTGGTCCTTTCTTCCATAAATATTCTCATGTCCTGACACCGGGAGACTTGTAGGTATTCTATTTTTTGCATTTTTACCAGTGACCCGACGCCTTGCAGTATCCAATTTGCAGGTGCACTGAGCCTCGCTAATTGTCCTGGTGCCCCTCGCGTCCAATTCCTTCTCGGACGTCCGCAACCTAGAGCGGCGTCCCCGCCCGACCTTGTTCCCGAGCCATTCGATAGCGTTGACAAGATATTGTCGCGCTTCGCTTCAGTGGGGTTCTCTCCGGAAGAGGTCGTCGCTCTCCTTTCGTCGCATTCGATTGCGGGTGCAGACACTGTCGACCCCACCATCCCAGGGTAAATGATTTGAAGGAAACAAAATGTATGGATACTTACTTGAAAATCTTTAGAACGCCGTTCGATTCGACTCCCTCCATATATGATACCAACATCTTCATCGATGTCCTTCTCAAAGGCACACTCTTCCCAGGGTAGGTCAAGTTCTCCGAGTCTTCTGAACACCAAACCCTGACACATATGCCTGACAGGACAGCGAACAACCAAGGAGAAGTTAAGTCAGCTATCAATGGAACTCTTCGCCTGCAATCCGACAGTTTGGTGAGGAACATAGCGTCCAAATATGTATTCTTCGTCACTCACAATTTATATAGCTGGCTCGTGATTCACGCACAGCTTGTACCTGGCAGTCCTTTGCCAGTGCGTTGTTCCCAAGCGGAGGCTTGCTCATTGATTGACCCCTAAAATCATAGCAAATCAAGTCCTTATGGCCGCCAAGTTTGCCCCTGCTGTCTTCAAGCTCTCGATTCTGGGACAGGACACGCGCAAGGTACAGTTCTTCGATATATTGACAGGGTGTCAACCACTTGCTCATCACGCAACAGATGACGGACTGCAGCGAAATCATTCCGCAGCCCAAGTCGCTCAAGGACTCTCCAGTCTTTCCTCCTGGAAAGACGCTCAGGGATATCGAGCAATCTGTGAGTTTGGTCAATCACAGGCCGGAACAGAGGTTGAAACGTTGACACCTTACCAGTGCCGTGGCGTTCCGTTCCCTAATCTCCCTACTCAACCCGGTCCACCTCTCGTTGTGCCACCTATGTAAGTCGATCAATATTGCTCTGGAGTGTTCACGCATGCCGACAATGTCTTGCTAGTCCTCAAGCCGATGGTGACGATGATGACGATGGCGATGATGATTCTTAAATTTCGTGATTTGGCAGCTCTTTCGTTTTGAGGCCAAGATCAAGTCAAACGTTCCACTGTATTTTCTCTTGTTGTATTCTCAAACTCGGTATTTGTCTTGGAATATAAACTCGCTGTAGCTTTAGCCCATAACGTTGTCGCATACTGTATGAACCTTTGCAAAGTCCTTGCGATTTCATGGGTTCGCAGAGATAGAGTTCCGGAATGCGAGGGACTGGGGTATTGAACGCTGATATTCTTTATGGTGACCACGAATTTCGATATATTTTACCGTCACAATAGGACGTCCAAACGGCAATTTACACAAGAGACCTTGAACCACGAGAACGGGAATTTACGCTCGAGATTGTGCTTCAATATCATGAGGACGAGTTCTTCCGAAACCAACAGATCGTATGAATCTAAGATCTGCCTAAAAGTAAGGATTCAGAC
Source organism: Gymnopilus dilepis (assembly GCA_002938385.1). Classification (NCBI taxonomy): domain Eukaryota; kingdom Fungi; phylum Basidiomycota; class Agaricomycetes; order Agaricales; family Galerinaceae; genus Gymnopilus; species Gymnopilus dilepis. Next base: position 25,523 of record NHYE01001304.1, on the reverse strand, counting down.
ATTGACGGAAAAAGATCATGCAGCTGACTTACTGTACTTCTGGGGAGCATCTAGTCGACGGCAGCAATGGTGAAAGCTTGAGTAGCATCGCCGCCTCCATTGAAAACTTGCAGCGTGAGCTAAAGTCCGATGGCGTTCTTAAAACTTCGAAAGAAAGAGGCCAAGCACATAAAACTCACCGGTGAGGCAAATGAAGTCAGTGCACCTTGATCATAGGTACATAGCTGAGCAGAACACCAACAAGGTATACTGAGATGGGAAGCGTCTGGATTGGAAGAAGGAAAGGAAGGGGCAAATGGCGATCTGATAGCAAAGATGAGAGTCAGAGTGAGAGACATGCCTCCCCGGAAAAATGGAGGTTGGGAGAAAATGACAGCATATACCATGTATTGCACGGAAACAGCCACATTTAATTCAACGCAAAAACTTGATTTGACAAAATCCAATACCTAAGGTAGCGGGAATACACCAACCCTTCACTAACAAGCTGAACTGTGAATCATGCCCCCTAAACCACAAAGATAAATCAGTAGACAAGATTCAAACAGCTGAAAAGGCTCACAACGAGAGCTTTGAATGTTTCGAAACACTTCATAACGACATCACGATTGGCAAGGGGGACCAGACCTTCCTCAGGGTAGGTAGCCTGGTATGGAACCGGTGGAATGAATCTCTGAACAACGGTGGGCTGGGGTGGGTGCCCCCCAGCCTGAACACATTTGACAAGCTCCATAGTGACTGGGATGCGATAGAATATAGGGGCAACACCGACCATGGTGATACCAGGAATTGTCTGCGCATTCACTTGAGGCAAACCAGCTGTTTTACGGCGCAGATTATTTTGATAGAAGGCTGCAATAGCCTCGACAATGAGCTGTGGTTCGGGATCAACGCGATTTGTACCTCTCTATGGAATCGCTTAAGCAGGACAGGATGAACAGAAAAGAACAACGAACCTTGCCTTCTTGGACGAGAAGAAGATACTCAGAGTCCGACATTACACAAAGATCAGGCTTTGCATCAACCTGAGTACCGCACATGATGAAAGATAGTTCCTTGTGTCGATGGATGACACGGTCTGGCTCGTCATATCCGAACATGCCGAGGACGAAGGCGGCGAAGTCATCAACTAAGGACTCTTCTCCTGTCTCGGCATCCTTCATGTAGCGAAAGAACAGTCGATCGACTTTGGTCAACGGTCCTTGAGGCTGCCTTTCGTTGGTAAGAATCACTGCGGACACGGACACGGCCGGATCGCTAAGTCGGTTGGTACTAGTAGAGAAGAAAGTGGCAGCGTCGACAGTGTCCACTTGGATACTGAACGCCGTTAGCTCATTATCCGTCCAACTGCTGCCAGATTTGGCTGATAGAATGATGTTCGCCATGATGATAATAATAATGGAACGAAGATGGAAGTTACGTTTTATTGTTCTTCTTTCTGTAGGGCCGGCGCCCGTAATATTTCAAACTCAGCTCGCGGCAAAATGTCCCACCTCAAATTTTGAAAAAAATGGTGCAGAACACTCTGAAAAGCTCAAAAAGCAGTCGGGGGAGAAATTTCCTTTTTTTCAGAAGTCCAGTAATATCTGACTTTACTGACAGAAATTCTGAGAACTATCGCCTACAAGTTGATCTACATATTCATCAAATCCTTCAAATCTACGGTCTTGAAATTGTGGGAAAGTTCGGCGTGGCTGGGGAATAATAATATCGAGCTCACTGTCGCCAGATGAAGTCGGTGCGCCTCCGCTGACGTTTTCAATCAAGCTTGAAAGCACAAATCGGTCAGAATTGCATACGTCAAGCATGATCAAAAGACAATTACTTGAAGGCCGAGGGTCCAAAAGTGCTGTCGGGCTCCAAGGTCCAAGTGATGCTAGAATCCAGACGGGCGACCAGGCCTTGGAACGTGCTCCCAGTCTCGGTCGTCGGAAAAGCCATCACCGATGCAGTCTGCAGTGCGTTGGAAATTGAAAACACGTTTGGCGAAGAGACGAGCGTGAATATCCACTGTAAAGATAGAAGGCTTAAGTTATCTGGTCATCTTATTATATGTCGAATACTCACTTCTTGATTCAACGGCTCATTGTCGAGATGGCAAGTGAAGAGGATGATGGGCTCGAAGTCGAAGGGATTTCCGCCTGCGAGGTCGATGCAAAGTCCATTGCTGTCCGTGATAGAGAAGGTACTGCTGCTCCCCAGAATGCCCGCCGCTATCATCGAGGAGAGAGCTGTGGCGTTGACCATGTTGAGCTGTGATTGAAGAGCGAGCTTTGAACTGAATGTGACAAAAAGCTGCGAAGCAGGCGCAGCTTTTATGTAAAAGAGCTGCAATCTATTTTCAGCGAGGGCAGACGCGAGCAAGAGGTCTACAGGACAATCTTACGATATGACCAAGGGAAGGGCACATCAAATCCGTCTGCCATCTCTATCGCGCGACATCGGTGAGAGAGAATAGCAGCCTTCTCCCGACGCCCCTGACAATTCAAGACGGACCTCTGAAGATCGTCAGTCCAATAATTACTGGAAGGTCCGAGGCACGAGGAAAATTTACCTCAAATTATCCTTTGCGATTTGTGCATGTCATAGACCTCCCATCAGCGTAGTCTGAGAGGTACCACGACTATGCCTGTCTCGAGAAGGGGGACGTTCCAGGAACGGCGCCCATGCGGGATGCTACAAACTTGGATGCAAAGACAGCGTGCCTCGGGAGACTTCTGAAGAACGGGAGAAGGTGACTGTCATTGACTCCCGGGAACAGGCGTGGTGGCTCATCTACGTTGTCCTTGCGCTGATGACCTGCTTTATCCGGTCTGAGACTACGTGGTGAGGGCAAGGAATGGGGACCTTGTGGGGATCCGACTAGTTCGGTGAGCTGGCAAAGGAAAAAGCATCGCAGTTACAGTCACGTCCAAAATCACGCCTGGACGGAAGATCCGGGCCGCCGCATGGACCAACGCCTCTCACTGGCAGCAACGTCCGTCGCATTACTTCTGTTGATTGTATAGGAGACATCACCCGGAGAACCATTTGGTGGGCTTCATATATGCACCAATTCAAGGAGAAACCAGGATTGTAAAGCTTGCGGTAGGATTTGGGTAGACTTTGACGCCTCGATATTGTGGTTCGACGAGAACCCTGACATGCAGTCCTTTGCGTCATTCGATATCGTCCTGAGTTCTTGAGGAGTACAACGTTTCCATGGTTGGTATTCCTCAGAGTAACCGTCAAATCAAATATCACTGATCGTTGATAATAGGACATCATCAATGCATACGATGGAAAGTAAGCCGCGTTCCGAGTCAATATTGGAAGAATAACTTGTCCAACACCAAGTTCTACTATGGTAGCTAGAGAGAATAACCGTCGGTGTAATTAGCGGATGAAAGTAAATACAGATTCACAGTGCCTCAATTCACAACCCATTCAATCAACGGCAGCGATGGTAAAGGCCTGGGTAGCATCTCCACCCCCGTTGAAAGTCTGCACGGTGAGCTAAAGCACAGCAACATGAGTTTACTTGGTTGAAAGAAGCGGAGGGCTGAGAGTCTCACTGGCGAAGAGTTGAAAGAGGTCAGTGCACCTCCGAGGCCATCGACGGTTTCAATCAAGCTATCGAATAAATGTGTCAGAATGCTTGCTTCACCTGATTCAAGACCATTTACTTGTAGGAGGTAGATCCGAAGGTACTGTCGGCTACCAAACGCCAAGTAATGCTAGAATTCAGGCGGCCTACAAGACCTTGGAACGTGCTAGAGGCCTGGGTTGTTGGAAAAGCCATGAAGGAATTTGGACGCCCGACGCTCGTGATAGAAAATATGTTCGGCAAAGAGACAAGGGTGAATGTCCACTGTAGAAATTAAATGATCATTGAGCTCAGTGGTCAGTAAGGTTGTCAACGCAATGTACTTACTTCCTGGTTGGCGGGAGAATTGTCGAGATGGCAAGAGAAAAGGATTATGGGATCGAAATCGAAGGGTTGTCCGCCTGCGAGGTCGATGCAAAGTCCATTGGTGTCCTTTATGCTGAAGATGCCGCTGCTCCCCAGGATTCCTGCTGCAATAATTGAAGAGAGAGATGTAGAGTTCACCATTCTGAGTCTGCAAGTAGAGGAGTGAGGTGCGAGTTGGTTTGAAAGTATGCAGAAAGCAGCAGCTTTTATCCATAAATTTGCAATCTATTTTCGGAGAAGGAACGGGATAAGAAAGCCAAGACTTCGCTGGCCATAACTTTCGGATGGTACTGCCGGTGAGTACGTTACATAGCACAAAAGACGTTGCTCATTGTCAGCCAGGTGGCATTTGATATATCCCCTTCTATTCCGCACTACGAGTGTTCTAATTTCTCTGTGGATGCGATTCTGGTGATATCGTGCTTCGCATTCGAATTGAGCAACTCCAGGAAATCACCGCGGAATGCAAGTGCCTTCTGAGAGTTCGACATGAGCTGATACGGAAGGGCGGGAAAAGGAAAAAGGCTGAAAGTATCGCAAAAAATTATATTTGTTTATTATTAGAGTCGTGTACTTCGAGTTGAATCTTCTCTGACCTTGAAATGATTCCATCGTGTCGTGTGAGAGAAACGCTGGCATCTTACCTAGCGGCGCACATGCAGCCAATGTAGTCCAGCTTTCGAGACACAGAAGCCTCACTTGGACGAGTCTTGTACCGCTCCAGATCATTCAATTGGCAGAGTCTTGAGCGGACACACCTGAGAAATCTCGTTCGCTGAGTGAAGACTTAGTAAACAAGTTTGGCGCAGGCATGGAAGGAAATTTGATCCTACGCCCGAGACATAACAGATTTTCCTTCGGATACAAGTTCCAGAGTTTACTATGCCTGCGAGATGAAACATGATGCGTGATGTCCAGTGCGTACCGTCCCATAAGTGTTGCTTCTCCCGGAAGGCGTAATGGCCATTTATAAGTTTACCCGAACCTCGTCGACTTACCCAGCCAGACACCCGACACCCCAATGCTCATTCACTGGAAGACGCTGGAGAGCACGCCTATGGCAGTAGATAACGAGTTGGGTTGTCTCCACTCTAATGCTCGCAGGCTTGAGAGAAAATACCCCATGATCTATAACTATCATCTGACGTCCTTGTCAGGATTGTCCTACACGTCCGCGAATACGTTTGATGCGTCCTTTTCTTGGCCATATCCCGTGAATTGCATGGTTCTTCGCGAGCTGACTCTAGCTTCGGATCTGCCCAGCTATTTCTTAATGATCAATCGAATAATTGAGACGGGATTGACCACGGAGTTCTTTCCAAGTCATCCCGTTGGTCGCCTAATACGTTTGTTGGAGCCCACGTTCAGGACGGAACAGACCTAAGCAAATGTCCAACTTGTTAGGTCCTCAGTCCATTCTTCTGGCAAGAGGCAGGACCACTGACAGACGCCCGAAGTCGAGAGGCTCAGCAGGTGTGAAGCCAACTTGAAGGCCCTTCAAGCATACCACACATTTCGAATATTTTTTTACCGTCCAGTAGGACGTCGGAAACCAATTTACACAAGGAAATTCGAACGAAGAAGATTAGATTTTCCTCTTCGGATTTTCAATTCAATCTTGTTTGACCCAGATTTCAAGAACAAACGGCACTGAAAGAGTATACATCGAGAGGGAGCTGTCTAGATTCGACGAGTCAGTCAACTACGGGAAACAATAGTGCACTCGACTGACTATGTTCATGGGAAGCTTGCTAGACGGCAGTGACCGTGAAGGCCTGGGTTGCATCGCCACCACCGCTGAAAGTTTGCAGCGTGAGCTAGAATAGATGAAGCAACATTGATTCCGTTGAAAACCTGCGAAGAAGTCGGTTGACGATCAAAGACTCACTGGCGATGCAAAAGATGTCAATCCACCTCCGCTGACAGTTTCGACCAAGCTTCAAAATGCGCATGAGTCCAGACGCTCGCACGAGGCTGAATGGACCACCTACTTGAAGACGGATGGTCCAAAGGTGCTGTCGGATTCCACGAGCCAGGTGATGCCGGAATCAACCCGCGCGACAGCTCCTTGGAAGATACTCGTAGCTTCCGTCGTTGGAAAGGCCAAGTCAGATGCAGTTGCGAATGCATTGGAAATGGAAAACGTGTTTGGCGCGGCGACGAGGGTGAACACCCACTGAGGAATTGAAGGTCCACTCAGTCATTTGGTCGTTGGATAGAATTGAAAGAATAAGACCTACTTCTTGGTTCGCACCTTCGTCACCGAGATGGCAAGGAAACACGATGATGGGGTTGAAATCAACAGAATTCGAGTTAGCAAGATCGACGCAAAATCCATTCGTGTCCACGACCGAAAAGGTACCAGAGCTCCCCAGAATTCCAGCCGCAATCATGGAGGACAGAGCCGTGGCGTTGACCATGTCGAGATATTGCAAGTCGAAGAGTGGGCTGCAGACTGGATGCGGATGAAAGCTGCTGCAGCTTTTATGCAAAAATCTTGCGATCTATTTTCAGAGGAGAAAGGATATGAGAATGAGAAGAGGGTCATAGGATCGTCTTACGCAATGACCAAAGTACCAGTTCCTGATTCCGTCTGCTATTCTGCTCCGTGGCGTCTTTGTCTGGCAGGGTGTCCTCTACATGCCGCGTCGGTGTGGGAGGCAAAGACAGCCTTCTCCCGAGACCACATAGTGATCGAGTACAAAGGAAAAGGAGGGATGACAGGAGCTTAAATGTAATTAAAACTCGAGTTCCTGCGAAGACCATTTTAGTCGGTTATTATAAGAACGATGTGATACTTTCTCACTTGGAGGCTGTATGGAAGAGCAAAGGTTTGTGTAGCGAGGAACTCGTTGACTTCGGTATGACCATCGGTTGGACAGTCTCTCGTGCTGCTCGAATCTCGGCCACAAATCGATTTGCCATGGTTGAAATACATCTTCTCCTGTCACGAAAACGGCACCGGAAAGACATCACTAGATGTCAGAGGACCTAAAACTTCTATAGCCAGTTTTATACCCAAAGTGTTGGGAGGACTTACCCTCAAATCTTGCCACAGGTCCGCCCATCCGTCACGCAATTGACATACCCTGTTCTTCTGCACCCCTAGCCCTTGACATGATCATATAACATGAATCACGGAGCTATTCCGTCTTCCGCCTAATCAGAGAAGTTCAGAAAAGCTGCTGTGGCGGATATGAGCAGATCATACGGACTGACATCATGGTTCGGGAAGCTGGGAAGGAACGGAGAGAGGTGGGTGGCCAATGACGGTAATGGCTTTCCAAGAACATGGCATGCGTCTCAAGCCTTACTATCTTTATGTTGAGGACCATGTCGTATTCGGCTCAAGAGTAGCAGGGCGGGAGTGACCGTGCAGGTCCATGCAAAAAGACGGTGAGGTGGCAACTGAATTTGAAAGCATCACGCGTTACTGTCACTTCATTCCCCGCCAGCCTCCTCCTGCGCCTCCTCCGCCCCCTTAAGTAGTCGCCCTGTGGCAATTCGCCAGCGGCGACAAGACCGAGCGCGTCCTGGTGGTGGGGGACCCAGATGGGCCTGCACCGAAGGCTGATGGGTACACCGTACAATGCGGAGATGATTAGGGGCTACTCTATGAGTATGCGACGAAGGTTTGTGGGAGCGTGCGGCTGTTGGGGTTGACGCAGGAGGCGAAGGGGGATTTTTATTACACGGCTAGTCAGGTGAAGAATGAGTCGTTGATTGCGCGGGGATGGCAAGAGTTTGGGACGTTAAACGTAGCTTACGTTCTGCCCGTGTAAGCTTGGATGCTCAGATAATCGAGGGTAAGTCATTCTTGTAAGGTGGGATATGGGTATATGCTCACTGATTTTGACGTTCTAGATTAGAGAGCATGAGTGGAAAAGAACATCAATGTACGCACGATTTTATTGCTCATTCAGTGTATTAGAGTTTTTGAACCTAATCAATCAACCTGATACCGCTTCAGATTCAATACCCGTCAAGACTTGAATATATGCGCACCTTGACTGCGACCTGTGAGGTGAAAGCGGCCGAACGGCCTCCCGAGAGGAGTGACGGCTGGGTCAAACATAATCTTGACGAGGGTCTCCAGTGATTCCAAGGGAGAGATCTTGAATATATGCGCGAAACGATGGCAGTGACAGAGCGACACGGCCAGCATAGACTTCACAAAGATGGACAATGGACAACAGAAATGACACTGCTTGTTGCCGTTGCGATCTTACATTTACATATACACTTCTTTCCTACGACATACAGCGATTGTCGGGCATGTTCAATCCTACACTTCCAAGCTGAGGAAAAGAAATTAGCAACTTGAAGGGCGATAAGGAAGCGGTGGTAAAGCTTACCTTATTTCCTTCCAGTACTCGACTTTGCCTGTGGCCCTTCTTCAGACGAGCTCGTCTCAGGTCCTTTCTGCTTTGCCCAACTGTCCTGAGCACCATACGATCCTTTATCACCATCCTTCGGCGCATACGGTCCCTTCTCCGCCCCTTCCACATGCCTATACTCCTCCGTCTGCGTGCCAGCACGACTCCATTCGCCCGAGGGCATAGGCTCATTCGGCTTCTGCACCACATCCGGCCTCTCAGGGTCCACCCTGTGCACAGTCGAGCCCGGCGTCACGGAGTCGGCCTCCTCGTTCTTCAAGTACGAATCCGAGGTGTGCTTGTTGGCCTCGGCGGAGGAGGGGTGGTGGTCGGTCGCGGTCCGCCCGCCGCTGACATCCTTGTTGGGTTTCTGGACGTTGTCGTTGTTCGGGTCGACGCGGTGGACGGTGGTGTCCGCTGGTGGAGACGAGTCGACGTCTCGAAAGTATGAATCTGTGGTGTGTTTGGATTCCCGCAGGGCGGCGGAGGTGTGTATCGAGGGCCGTGACGTAGGCGGCCGCCGAGAAGCTGCCGATGCGATTCTGGCGCCAGAAATGGCGGTACGCGTTCTGAGGATTGTGAACATGTTGTTCTGGACGTTGAATGACAATAAGTTACGAGAAAGCAGGAGATTTGGGAGCGCTGGTGGTTACGGCGTGGGTTGGTGGACGACCTGGTCGAGGCGTTGCCTTTTGAGGTTGGCGGTCACTGGGGATGGGAGGCACCTGACGTCAGATCAGCTGGCTGGTCCAGTGACGTAGCACTGCTTTTGCAATCTTATCTTATCTCTTCTTTTGGTTTCGCCCGCTAGGGAAGAATTCGACACCACAAAAGACATTTTGCGGTCGCATTTGCTCGAAAAATCAGAAAGTCATCCTGCAGTATGCCAGGAAAGGTATCTCCGAGGGCTTCTTACCATGGATCTCACGTCTAGCGCTCAAGCTGATTGACAGCGACTGATCCAAGTCCATCCGACTCCGACACATCTCTACCTTTGACTGCAAATGAACATTTGCTGTTTGCAAAGGACTTCCGCTTAAAATTTAGCGCACCGAGTATAACACACGTAATCCCTGCCGATATGTTTGAGGAGTACTTGAAGCCCGATGATAGCACTTCGTGGGGAGTTTCAAAAATTTCGATTTTCAGGCCTTGACGTCCATCAAATACACCCTGCTTCTCTTCGATGCCGCTCTGCGAATCCCAATTGATCAACTGAAGACAGATCTGGATTGCAGCATATTCATTGTGCGTCTTCGTTTCTATTGCTTCCCTCGTCACTCGTATTTCCTTCCACCAGTCATCTGCACGTTCAAGACTTGAAGGAGCGACGTTCCTCGCAGCTATACTCCGTATAATTTCGACTACGCATCGTCAAGAGGGCGACTTCACAACAATGTCCGAGAAAATAAGGTCGACATCTGCGGCTCCGCCTGACTCTCGGACTCCTAGTAAGCTATTCCGGAAATCTCGGGGTCGTCTCTGAACGGGTGCTGTCGCAGCTAGAGGGCCCAGGGCTCACAATTGTACCGCGAACGAGGACGAATGCTTGGACTTTCGGTAAGCCGCCCTTTATGCTCCTTTTCTCCGACCGATGGTAAACATCATATCCATCAAGTGCCGATGTCGTCTCAGCCTGGTCCTTCTCCGTCTTGGGCATCACCCGCATCTGTAACCTGAAATTTAAAGGGGCAGAGGTACCGATGGGCGCATACATCCTCGCCCTTGGCTTCTTCCAGGTCGTCATCGGGCATATCGGCATCTTCACATGGACGCCAGTCAACGCGGTCGAGGCGCTCGGTGAGCCCAGAGAAACTCACGCTGACAACGACTGGATGGATGAGAATTTGACCGCTTCTTGTTCTCCAGCACTCGCTTGGCAGGGCATAATGGTCATCACCTATGCGTTACTTCTCATAGTACATGGATCGAGCTCGAACTCGGATTCAGATACTGCAGAGCGACGCAAATTTGAGGATAAGAAGAAGGCCGAAGCGATTTTTTTCGTCATGTGGGCGATGACGGAGGGTTTGTTAATGTATGTTCCTCGCTTGCTCACCTAGCGCCGTCGAGATACATAAGTTTCATCCGAATTCCAGGTTGATGATTGGCTTTGGAGGCGTCAAAGCCAGGGACGGAAGGAAAATCGCAGTTCAAGTGAGGAAGGCTCTCATCATGGCGGGTGCTATCGTCTCAGGAGTTGACGCCTATCCGCATCAGGGTCATGGTGGCGGCGATGGGTGAGCATCGCCCTTTGATTGCAGTTCTCCAAAAGATGTCTGACGGGAAAGTAGCGGCAGCTTGCCAGTGGCCGGTGATTTCTGGATGCTCGCCGGGTTGACACCCGTCATCTATCGCGTTTGGCATACTTCATTCTCAAGGCGCCGAAGACCTGCGCCCGTGTCCTCGTTCCGGTGATTGTCTCCGGTCAAGTGGGGTAGGCGGATGGTAATACAACCAGCACTTCCTTTCAAATTAACACGACAATATCCATAAGGCATCGCGCCTGAACCAGAGAGGACGCGAGGACGTGGTCGCCTACTTGAAATTGTAGTAGCTTTGTACTGAGAATATCAATTCCACTGATGTGACCGTTTGATACTGGAGCGATGGGCGAACGACTCGCGTTCAACCTTCCAAGTCGAAGGTCCTTCTGCTTCGCTCTTCATGACATCATATCAAACAATCCAGCAGTCACAATCCAAGTCCAATCGCAACTGTCTAGCAAGGCACACTTACGGCCGCTGGCTAAGCCAAACCATGGAGGCTAGATTTCGACTTCGATTTTGAATCACCACCAGCGAGTCGAGAACATGGACGACTCTATGATCACTGCACAGATATTTTGGATCGAGCGAACTAAGTGGCGTAGGATGGCCAGTGCTTCGAAGCGATGATTGGAGGGAAAACCATTTAGATTGAATATTGACTGCGATTTGACGTACTCTGGGCTATATAGGAGGTGATATTCGCAACAGCAACGAGCACCATAGCTCGCCGTCCGTCTCGTAGAATGAAATGCCCAGCGCATAGCAATTGCGTATGCTAGCACGTCGAGTGGAGCAGCATTCGGGCCTATCCTGGATTTCTAGCACTGTTTCGCAGCTATGGCGCGAATGTTGGCCAGAACGTTGGAAGTTGGAACAAGACGACGGTATTTGAGAATGGGCGACGAAGTTGATAGGCGACTAGAAGGTTGTACACAGGTCAACATTGGATCGTCAAAGAAGGGTTAAAAGACAAACACACCAATCTCCACAGCCTGAGATCTATACAACACCCAGCCATGACGAAGTCCTTGGCCAACTTATCCGTCTTCGTACCCATTGCCCTCTTTCTTTTGAGCAGCGAAGTCCCTGCGGCTCCCGCGGGCCCTGGAATTCCAGGAGTGTACGCCTTATCACAGAATGAACACCGAGCATAGCTTTCTGACGAAATGGTATCTCACCCAGTGCTTCGGACGTTGCGAGCCTCTTCCGTCGCGGCAAGAGCTCCCTAGCTTCGTCTTCGGATGCTGCCGCTCCAGCAGCAGCTTCCATAGCCATAGCAGAGATCACGCCCCCTTCCGGTCCCTCCACAGAGACGGAGATCATTGGTCCTTCTGGAGAAGAGATTAGGTATGCGGACGCGCTAGGGATTCGATACGTACCTTGAACTAACTCTTTTGGTGGAATTAAAGCACTACGAGCCAGACAGCTCGCGAGGAATTCCTGGAGCCAGTTGTAGATGCTGTGAATGCAACGGAAACGACAGGTGCAGCGACTAGCGTGGAGCCAGCCGGATCTCCCCTGTACGAATTCCATCGACCTTCCCTTCGGAATTCGGGCTGACACGCTGACATTTCCTTCTCTACAGCGCACAGTCTCGCGTTGACTCCACCCTGCTCGGTCCTGTCAGGCCCGTGCCCTTCTTCGAAGCCGCCCCCACGCTCCATCCTTCTCTGAGAGAGGCGTAAGTCATTGCCCACCTCAGGTTGCCAGTCTGACGAGCACTCACCCGTCTGAAGGATCCCTGATGTCCCGCCCGTCGTCCGCCGTGATGGAGGTGCCGTTGCATCGGCGTCGACCACTGTATCAGCATCTGCCACCGTGTCTGCCACGACGCCTTCCATCGTCGTCTCCCAGAGCGGAACGACCACGACAACCAAGATCGTCGGTCCATCTGGGGAAGAAATCAGGTGTGTGATCTTTCAGTCAGTCAATAGAGCCCTTTACATTGAGAAGACTATGATCGTCTGCCTTCCAGCGTCACGGATGTCCGTGAAGATCCTGACGGACAAGCCCCCGATGTTAGCAGTGTGTCCGCTTTCACGACCGCTCTGGATCCCGAAGCATCTCCGGTGTATGTGCTGCGTTACTTTTTGCTCGGCGTGTGCTCGAGAGTAATTCTCTGTCACGTTCAACAGGGTACAGCCAAGCGGCTCTGACGTGGCATCGACTTTAGGAGGACCAGTTGAACCATTTCGTTTGCCAAGGGCTTCTACAGGTTCGAAAGTCGCGTCAGTTCCAAGTCAAGCGAATTTTAAGCCTTGTCACTGGCTCACTCATAATCGTTCCCTTTGCTAGATTGAAAGCAACCAGGGTCCAAGTTTCTTGATTCTGAAGATATGGGCTTGAGGTGTCCATGTTGTAATAGGTTCCTATACAGTCGTCGCTCGGTTAATGAGGGTGATAGCGTTGCCTGGAAATCAGTGTTAGGGACAGATTTCTCTATAGCTAAATTTTACTCTCGTACTCACTCTGAAATTGATTTGGCATTATGTACGCTCTTTTCTTGGAATCATTTTTAAACATTTTTTCGTCCTCGTGATGCTGATGAGTAAGTATAATCACGTGCTGTAATGGCTCTTCACCGAGCTTGAGCTTGAAGTAGCTTGGCAAAAGCCATCGTTTTCCTCCACTGTTATTACGCCCTATACCCGGCGGATTTTCTCTCTGTCAACTGACCGTCGTCCGTCATATCGTACTGCAGTTGCAACATCACCATGCCTCAGTTAAACTTAATAAGTAGCTCTTTATCAAATCAGCCCGGACAGATATTACAAACGCTACGTCTTTGAATTTACATTCTCATTGGCTCAGCCTGCGTCGCTAAACAGGCATAGGTCTTCGGTAGAGATAACAGCAGAAAATAGAAAACATATAAGAACTCGTAAAGATTGCCCTCTCAACCGTGATTGTGGTTGATCGCCTCATAAGCAGCGATGGCAGCTGATCCACAGGTTATCAGCAATCATTATTTCAAGAGAATTATGGGGCCGTACCTCCGACGATACCACCTTCTTTCACGTGGACAAGCTGCAGACGATTGGCAAAGTCCGCCCCGAGAATAGCACCTACAGAATTGACAAATCGAGACTGGAACTTTTGAGAGCCGATGAACAATCTGGCAGACAGAATTTCATTAATCCACTGAGACTGAAGCAGCATAAAGGTGCGCACTCTCCGTCGATTGCAATGGCAATTGGCAGCTTGCCGCTGGGCGCGTTAGCTTGGCCAAGAACTGCGTGTCCCTGATGAATGAGAAGCGCAGCCACAGGAGCACCTGCTAGTTTTCCACCACGCTCAGCAACAATGCTGCAAACTTGACGGATTATCTCAGCATCTTGGTCAGAGATGGCGCTCTGATCATAGCCAAGATTCTCTGCAATGATCTCCTTTATAGTTTCGAGGTCCTTTGCATCTTCAACAAGGAAAGCATGGAAAGTGGAGAACCCGTGGTATTTCTTCAAAGCGTCAGTGGCAACCCCGTTCAAAAGCAGCTTACTTCCAACTAAAGACAGGAGTATGCCGCGGACAATTTCTCCGAGATAGAACCAGCACGTCATCTTCTGGAATAGATATTGCCCGGCATTCAGAGACAACTTATCGACTTGATCGTCAAAAGTGTTCGGCTTGAGAACGCTGCGCTGAAATATACGGAGAGTAATTCAGCACTTTTGAGTAGGGAGGTAGTTAAAAAAAATGCTAACATCGCTGAACGCGCCCCATTCCGTATTGATTATCATTTCGTCCTCTTTGAAATTAGGCAGCTTCGCAATGCCGGCGGCTGGCTCAGAGTATGCGCCGTTGGTTCCAGCGCCGTAGATAGCGGCTAAATATTGAACAGAATTTATATTCAAAGGCAACCCACAAGAGTGAAAATTTCCTACACATAACGCATGAAACGGACGAGTATGAGGCTGCAAGGACGGAAGCGACCGTCTATTTTAAAGTCATTCAGCTTATTGCCTACCATAGCGAATTGAAGATACTCACGTCATTTACCAAGGCGGCAACTGTCACTCCGAGACCAGCTTGATCCAGTGCATTCTGCAGGAGACCAGCGGGATCCTTGCCAACTGTGCCTTTGATATTGAACCCCTTGGACCAGCCGAGAAGGATGCCGGATCTCAAGCTAGTCTTCTGTACTGCAAAAGGAAACCGAAAACCGAGTGAAAGTCCTTTGCCTTGAATGGAGTTTTCAGTCAGGAAGGTCTTCACAGACTGCGCCAGATATCCTTTCAATGGAACTTTGTTAAAGACTTCGAGATTGGGATCAAATAAGTCGTGACTTACCGAAGAATGTGTTCGCGTCGGACGTCATGATTTCCTTGGGTATGTCAGATACTTTGAAAACTGAGGTGTAGGACCCCTTTCCATCGAGTTCCAACTTTGCAACATAGCTAGACGTCGTTTTGATATGGTAAGACGGTCAGATCCATGTTCATGTGACAGAACAAGGACTCAACATGTTGTTCCAGCCAATATCAAGAACAAGAAAGGCGCTAATGTTCGTAAATAAGGAGCAGTTGTTATCACTTGAACGTCGGGCATACCCGCTTTCGGTTCCATCGTCTTCGTCGTTCTTCACATAGGACGGGCTGTGATCATCGGCAGGATGTCAGAAACCGATTTTTGGGGGTATCATTGATGTTCGTACCCCATGACGACGGGTTGATCTGGCAATTGCAGGCCGCGAAGGTAGGCATCTCCGAAGCCCTTTGTGACTTGAATGAGGTCGTCATTCGAGACCTGGAAGAGCTTAGCAACGTCGCCAAGGGCTTGCTGAATAGCAGGAGAAAGAGTAGCCATAATGTAGACAACGAATGTCTGTTCTTTCGCTGAAAAGACTCCATCCTTCTTATACCGTCCGACCAAGGTTTCGGTTGCTCAATACTTTCCAAAACAGAAAGTTTGATACGTCAAAAGGCTCAAAACCGTATCTGGATACTATGCCAAGGGTGCACAAAATGAGCTGGATCATCCGCTAGAAATCGGACGTTCAATTCGTCTATTCTGGGTCTTCTACGCTAATTGTAGCAGTGAACTTCATCACTTCCCATGAGGTGCAACTTGGTTTACGGTATCCCAGCTCTCAAGAAACTGAGATACCCGTTTTTTGGGTGTCAGGAAGTGTTGGAGTCGTTCTGGCGATCCACTCACAGGCCTTCTATCTTTGACGCTCGATTTGTCGGCTCTCCAGATCTTTCTCACAAAAGCAGACGTTTGACCCGCTTACGGAGCGCGTGTAGC
This sequence comes from Gymnopilus dilepis, assembly GCA_002938385.1. Taxonomy (NCBI): domain Eukaryota; kingdom Fungi; phylum Basidiomycota; class Agaricomycetes; order Agaricales; family Galerinaceae; genus Gymnopilus; species Gymnopilus dilepis. Next base: position 9,681 of record NHYE01001304.1, on the reverse strand, counting down.
TCCAAAAGTCGATCGGCCCAGTTAAATTTCCGGTTCGTAGCTTCCTCCTGCAAGCACAGCTCTGTAAACAGACGCTGGGCGCCTCACGCTCATCCCTGTTTGGACCCGGCGTTGGGCATCGCCGGGGGTTGCTTTCGTAATTCTGGCAGGTGGTCAAAAGGACCCTCCTCAAGAAACCGAGATGCCGGTTGTTTGGAAGTGTCGGAGTAGTTCTGGCGATCTACCCATAGGTCTTCTATCTTTGACGCTCGATTCATCAGCTCTTCAAATATTTCCCACAAAAGCAGTCGTTTGGCCCGCTTACGAAGCGCGTGTAGCTCCAAAAGTCAATCAGCCCAGTAAAATTTCCGGTTCGTAGCTTCCTCCTGCAAGCACAGCTCCGTAAATAGACGCTGTGCGTCTCACACTCAGATTGTTTGGATCCGGCGTTGGGCATCGCCGGGGCTTCCCTTCGTAAATCTGGCAGGTGGCCAAAGCACCCTCGTTCCTAGACCTGAGAAAGATTTCTTCGTAAAACAGTTAGACGGGGTCTTATCATCAGGACCCCAAGTTGGTCTTGTCACTTTGCATTACATCCTTTCCCAACTGCGAGAAGAATAGCTATATAAGAGCTGCCTCTCCAAATACACTTTCTCCAGGTCTCGACCTAGTATAAGCTTGTCCTTCGATATCATCAAACGCTTAACAAGACATAAATCACAAATGGCCACATCCAATGAGAACGTGTAAGTTTGGTATTGCAAATACACTTATTGTCTGGTTCTAACAGTGTTCTCTATAAGCCCCACCGACGAATGCGAGTGGGTGTACAACTGGTTTGTATCATAATAGTTGACTGTCTGCTCTGTCGACTGACACACTCATATGTGACTTTCGATGTATAGGCAGAGACAGTGCTGGATGAAGGTCTGCACTCCCTACTGATATTGTCATGCTCCCGTTCAGCCCAAGGTCTGTTCACAACATCGAAGTATTTTTTTCATCACCTGACTTATGCTATTCAGTGTAGAGAGCTACTTGGGTTGCAAATGGGACCTATCAGTATTGACAGAAAGGATTCTAGGTGGCAGGACTGTATTCTGACGATAGTACTTGGCCATGTAATTTCATTTTACGTCAAAGAAACACCCGGAAAGTTCATATTACCGCTGTAATGCCATGAAGACTGAAAAAAATATTCGTCGCACTCGCATATTTCGAGGATTTGAAAATTCAATCAAGGACGATAGCAGATAGCGACGAGGTTTGTATTCTAGTATATCTCTGCATCTCAACACTCCCGAGATAATCCTATCTCAGACCTAAAGATACATGGAGGTTTCAAGAAGAATGAAGACGTTGATAGCATTGAAGTCTCTAAATAGAATTTCCAGGATGGCTGAGACAGAATACTATCAGACATGCGGCTCGATGAATCGTGTGACGAGGCCTGCAAAAAGTCTTGACACAACTCTGTAAATGACCTGTGTTAGTGCTTAGCACCTGTCTCGTAGATTAGCTATACAGATGCAAATGTCAAAAGGTGGTGCAACTACTCACACGGCATGGTCGGTTCTTCTTGTCTCCGACCCTCTAATTCCAACGAAGAGTGGAGATGATTGACAGAGATGATTGACAAACCGTTCCAAAGAACTTTCGACCCCCTAATAACGGCTCTAGTGAGAGCTACCCCACACGTCAAGAGCCAGAGGTTCAAATTCATTGGAACAGGTGATTCAACGCTTGTCAAGGACATAAAAAAACACCGAAAGTGGATTGTGAAAGATGATTTGCCGAATGAAGTCCTTGGCCGATAAGCTCCTGTAGGGACTGGACTCCCCCACATCTTCAAGGGCAGCAAGTTTCTTCCCGTCCCCTTTCGGCCGCTCCACAGACTGACCGCTTTAGGCAGTACAAGCACGACAGCTTACGAGGACCACCTGGTCGCAGCTGTGAATGCTGTAAAGAAAACGAAAAGGACGGGTTCGAGGTGACTCCGACATGCACTAACACACTGGCATTTCATCGTTGACAGCGCACAGAGTCCCGTGTCGAGTCTGCCCTACTCAGTCTTGCCAGGTTCATATCCTCCTTCGAAGCGGCTTCAACCCTTCAACCCTCCCTGAGAGAGACTTAAGTCTCGTTCACGTATCGCCAGTTTGATGAGTACTCACCCAAAGGATCTCTGATTTCCCACCCGTTGTCTGCCATCAAGGTGCTATGATATTAAGCAGTCTCAGCTTCTGCCACCTTGTCTGCTGCGACATCATCTATCTTCAAGTTGCAGATGAGCACCCCCCAAGAGTAACAACCACGGCAACAAATAGTCGGTGCATCTAGAGAAGAACTCAGGTCTGTGGTCTTTGAATCCATCAGGAAGAGAGCCATACCATGAAAAACATCACGCTCGCCAGCCTAGCAGCGTCACCCAATACCCATCACGAGGTATCTGACGGACCAGCCTCTGACGCCGACGCTGTCTCCGATTTCCCCAGCATTCTATACGCAGAGGTGTCTCCAGTGTATGTGCTGTATTGTTTCTCAAGCTTGTCGAGACGGCGACTGCTCAATGGTCTTCCTTCCGGACGACAGCATGCAGGGAGGTGGACCTGACGTTGCAACGACTCCGAAGGGCCCAGTCGAACATTTTTGCCTCCCAGATACTTCTACACCTTCGAAAATCACGTCAGTGAGGATTACATGAATGCTGCAAGATCCTTGACTCACTGACGACTGTATCCCGTACCACACTGCCAGCCTGAAGAAAGAAGCAGCCCTAGTCACCCGCGAGAGCCCGACTTCCGACAAACTTGAAGGAGGAACGAGTTCCTGACACTCAAGACGCATAAGTAGCAGCTAAATCATGATCGAAAATCGAGGGAAACTCACTATTTTCGTTGCTTTCCCTGCCTAACAACCCAGGCGATGGTAGGTTCTGAGCTTCCTGATTTGGTTCCCACCAAAGAGATGTCCATCCGTCTTGCCGCTACAGATGTCTCCGCAAGCCAGTGTAATATCAGCTACTGATTCGTGTTGAAGCGAGAGTGACATAACATCCAGATTAGAGCTCGTTCTTCTTGGATGGCGATGCTATCTTCATATGTTCGAACAGTCTGTTATCAATGTTACAGTAGTCCGCCTGACATATGGACTTTTGTGCGCATTTGTCGACGATAAGTACGTCAATTTTTGCTGGTAAAGGTGTGTCCGACTCCGGAGTGATAGAATTAGCGAATACACTGACCACCTAGTCCTTTGGCCTGATATGACGGTATCTTGAGGTATCAATTCTCCTCCTTGAAGTGAGTGCCAGCAACACATGTCTCCACCTATCACTGTCTCAGTCAGCAAATATATTCTCACAATCGCGAAATAGTCTCAAGGTTCGAATGTTCGAACCCTGGCGGTTGCGAGGTCGATCTCATTTCTTCAATGTACAATCAAACGGGGCAGGGACACGAGGATAAAATATAGTGCATACAACAAAAAAGAATATTTTCTGGCATTTTCATGAGTTCCGTTACTTGCTTGCAGGGTGTGCCGTGAAACTTGATTCCTATCTATGGTGTGAATCGAAGTTTAAGACGTCGACGCCTGGCCGTCTTCTCAAACAGGCACGCTCTAGTGCTCCTGCCGTATGTTCGACTCTGGGTGTCAAGGATCAGAGCAAGAAGCCAAGAACAGAACAAGTACAATACAGTTCTTCAGAGTCCGGGTACAAACTCGAAGACCAGCAACGTAGTCTGTGGCGCATCCCCCAAGAAATTCAGACCGCCGAGCACTTCTTCCCGGGATCCAGACTTAGCTAACAGTTTAGCGGCCATGGAAAGCATCTGAGAGATGCTGTGCCTTACGCCTTCTGTCGTCATTAATCTCTAAAAAATGACGCAGTTGACCGCTGATGCACGCGAGCTTTACCATTCAATAGTCTCAAGGATGGCACTGGCAATGACATCGTGAGTTGTTGGAATATCTGGCAGAGCATGTGAATCCTGAAATAAGATTCAGATGTACTATGACACGTCTGGGGAGGTTACGAGGCAGGCTTACAGGGTTTTGGCGGAAAAACGAGGCGCCTATATTTTGGACTTTGCGAAATAAACAGCCGGAGGGTCGAGACGACGTTCATATCCGTCTCTTAATCGCGAATAATTTCCATTGCTCATTGGCTTGACGAGCTTAAAGTGTCCTTGATACCTTACTACCAGCCCCTGTCGGGAAAGGATCGGCGTGTATCAGAATTCGTATGGAATCCGGTAGTCCTGCAACTTACGACAATCATAAGGACACGTTAAGCCAACACGGAATGCGCCATTCGCCAGCCTGGAAGTGATACGGTCTGCGTGTGTTGTGGAATTCCAACCTTCAACGGAGTCGAAAGCAAGGTAGCGTCTGCTACTGAAGACAGGTAAGTCTCAATCGGCTAGGAAATTCGGTGACTCACAAGTCATGACCGGGTCGAGTTTGACCCAAAAAGTTGTTTTGCTCATCGCGTAAATACCCGCATCTGCTGACTCGCTCCTTCTGACCTGGTGACCACATCGGCCACCCCATGTCCCCCCAGAATTGCAGCTGAAAGCTCTAGCGATCCAGAGCCCCAGGTGCCAGTTGCCTAAGTTGTCGTTACTTGGTTGATGGAGCACCCAAACAGCGGGCGGCGGATATTGACGGCCTTCGTATCTGTACTTGTGTCACTTCTTGGCTACCTGTTCTCCTATAGTCGTACAGTTTTTCAAATTTTCTCTTGCTGGTCTCATGAGTCGCATCGCTTCACCCCAGCGTACGAGTGTCGAAATTTCTTCCTCTCCACATTGCACGGTGAGGGAGGTGTGACGTGGCCTCGACTGGCGCCTGTAAATCTGCGAAAGCACGCGTCAATATTGTTGAACGACTTGATGGCTCACTAGCACTCACTGGTGGCAGCCCCACTTGTTGCTTTCCAACATATGAAGTTCCTTGATTGACGTGCGCCGACTGCAAGTTGAGGGCGAGCAAGCACTGATTTGATATCAGCTGAGTATACATGGCAGAGGGCGTCGATAAAGGTATTGGGACACTCACTCTCTGTCCTTGACTAGCTGATGCACGGATGGGGGTCGCCTCGATGATATAGTTCGTAAAGTGTTGGAACTTGGTAGAGTGACAAGCGTCAGACTCGGAGGGCCGGCCCTCCATAAAACCATATTCTCACGTCGTGGCTGATCGCGACAGCTACGCAACCGGCGATTGGGACCTCTTGACTGCGGGTTACATCCACCGTAGTCTCTACCCCTCGACGAGTACATACAACTTTAGTAAGATTCGTTATTCAGTTATTCGGGCGGAAATCGGTCCGAATAACTAGCTGAGGGTGTAATGCGGAAATAGGGCGTGGAAATAACGAATAACTAGATTTTGCGCTCAATAACTAGAGTCCGTGAGGTTTCCTAAGCGAGGCAGGGGCTCAGGGTCAGAAGGTGAACTTTTTGAAGTCTAGAAAAACATAGTCCGCCCTTTACTTCTTTTGGGAACAAGGCGGGCGTCCGAATTGAAGCTCACCCCGTACAAGTGGAGGGTAAAATTGATATTCTACTTGGGCACGTTTTCAGACGAGTACTTCCCAATTTGACATCTAAAGTCAGCCCAAATTATTAGAGTCCAGACAGCAGGCCTCGTATACCTCTTGGTAATGCTATTGAGACCGCTCAGGGAGGATTAAGTCAGAAATTGCTAAATGTTAGAATTAAAGACGAAGTCTAAGTACACAGAATCGTTACTTTCAGCCTGTGCATACAATATGATTCAGATCACATAATGTAGAAGCAGAACTTTGAACTAGTGTGTCAGTCCAGCTTTGGACAGTTGGACAAGGGAGTGATTCAATGAAGCATCTCCGTGGCCTTTCGTATAGCAACACCCGAGTCCAAGCCTCAGCTACAAGCAATAAAAGGGTACCGTTTATGAGAACTTCCATTTCTGAGCCGCATCATACCGATTCTCTGACCTGGATACCTTACTCGAGGTCACAACAATTACAGTAAAATTCAAGCTGCTTCGTAAACTGAGTGACTCTAGACATTGGTCTAAGATCTTTAAATGTAAGGTCGTATTTTACGAGCTGAATGAGGACTCAGGAGCTGCATGATCATATTATATTCTTGTATTAAAATGCTAGATGAAGAACTCAATTGTTTGGAGGAGAAGCGACGAAATACACGACTATTTAGCAGATTCTACAAGGCAGGATCATCCAGCTCGAGTTACACGAGTTCCAGTATCTACAAAGAAAGTCCTGGAGAGGACTTAGGGACATGGAGCTCGAGAGGAGCTCCCAGTTACCCTACAGTAATTAGTACATGCACGAGACATATGGTGGCATGGTTACAGAGCTAAACGAGGAGCGGCGGCGTTCCCAATTAATAAAGATAGGCGCCTGCTCGTCATGATGACGATGACGCGTCGGGATGTCATATTTGCATTCCTTATTGTGCAGGCTCAGTTTACAGCCCTTTGCGGAACTTAGGGCGCGGCATCAAATTTTTTAAAATTCCGCCCTC
>NHYE01001303.1:0-16009 GCA_002938385.1 Gymnopilus dilepis | reverse complement strand
ACAAACGAAATTTAAGAAGGTTCGTAGGGTTTGGGAATTAGCTGGAAATGATGATTTTACGTGATGCGCGAAGTAGAGTCCCTTTATCCAAGGAGTAGCAGAAATAGATTCTTGTCTTTGGTATGTCAGAAATAACAGAGGTTTTTTTTCGTTTTTTTCCGTCATGCTGTAGATAAAGAAGGCGGCGAATTTATACTCTCTCGCGCTACAGAGAGACTGGAAATATTTCGCATCCCATGCGGAAGCGGAACTCAGAAATAACTGAGGGCATCTACTCCTTAATCGCAGAACGTAATCGCTAGATTGACCTATCAGAGCATTGCGATTAGTATCTATTGCCTTCATTATCTGTAATCCTTACATCATTGGCTTGGCAGGCAATTTGGGCGAACGTGTCGCTGGGTTTACGAAACGCAAGGCAGGTGCTAGGGTTCGCGCCTAGCAGGTGGGTAAGCTGTCAGACTCGGCCCTTTTACATGCAAATGCGACTCACAGTCGTTGCCCACCCCGTCACAGCCATTAAAATACCTGGGGCAGAGAGTTTGAGAAGGCTCATCGTAGGGAGTCAGGTACTCACCCAAATCCGGACGTGACTGAAAAGCTATGACTACAGCGGGGGTAACAGGTCAGAGCTGAGGTCTTTAATTTTTTGATAAAACCCAATAGACGGCTCACGGAGGAATCAGTGAAATGTCAGTGCTCGACCCGCCACCAGCGGTAGTCGGGTTTTTGAGAGTGGTCTCGACGAGGGTGCAACCCTCTCCGTTGAAGCCGCATCCCCCTGACGTTTTCGAGTCAGAAACCAACTCTAGATATTAATATTACCACACCTGTTTGGAGGTACCTATTGAAATGTCAAGCAGAAAGCCTGAGGTCAATTTTCGTCATGCCATGAAGAGAATGGAGAGACGTACGCAATTGCGCCAAGGAGGGGGCCGTTGATAGTAAAATCTCCTCCAGTGGAGAGAACGTTTGGTCCCTGAATTAATGTGGGCTAGAACAATTCCTCAGCTACAAAAGAATTCGATGCATATTTATCAGTCCGCACGGTTCCAAATCCACAGCTTCGGATTTGTCAGTTACAGTTAAGCTGAGGCTGAAGTCACTGCTCACTTATTCGTGAAGTGGACTGTATGGGTCTCTGCCCGTGCCAACAACGTCAAGGCGGCCAATGCAAAGGAAATAGCTCGAAGCGCAGGCATTGTGAAGGTGTTTGTCGTATCCTTCGAGAGGCTCTACATCAAAATTTCCTTCTTCCTCCTTTTAAAGTTTATCTTCTAGGCCTGCTTTTGCTCATTGACTGAACGGACACCCGCCACACCCATATAAGAGTTGAGATTCCGACTCACTTGTGAAGTATCTGGGAATTTAATTCTCCCTTGTGATCGCTGTGGAACTGCCATGAACGACACTGAAGTCCAAAAAGACTTGTGTGAAGTGCCCGAATGCTCAGGAAGATCAGGTCAGCAATCAACGGTGAACGCTGATCATCAGCTCCCGCAAGGGAATGAATTGCATGAAATCGCATCGCCCTTCTATGATGCACTTATCTTGCATGTGGATTGGATTTTGACCGAAACGAAGCAAGCCAACCTTCGTCTATATTTAGAAGGAATTTCCATGATGGGACTTTGAAAAGGAGAAAAGCGGGCAAGGGCTTAGTTGTCCAGAGACCAGTCCAGAGCACCTAGAACCACGTCCATGGGAAAGGCTATGACAATACATACGCCGAGCGAGTCATCCTGATCGTGTGGTCGTCATAGCTGGCCAGAATCTGTTAGCTTGGAAGCACTCGTGCACAATACCATACTATGTAGCGAATTCAATGGATTCTTGAGGATACACGACGAAGGGACCTACTACTAGTCGAAGGAATACGTATGGGGTTTCACGGATGTAACAAGACCTTGGTATATCCATCCACACGACGGTCAAATTTATCGTATGCTTCTGCGGCTTGATCGAGCGGCAGTTCGTGTGAGACCACGAACGAAGGTTTAGCCTTGCCGGCAATTATAAGGTCCCTCAAGTAACGATTATAGGCCTGAAATAACGCTGAGGGTCCAATTTAGTTCGAGGCCAGAATAGCGAATATACCTTGACGTTGCATTGACCAGTGCCTATAGTTAGACCCTTCTCGAACAATTTACCTGCATCCATGGTGCATATTTCATCAGAAAATTGGAAAAGCGTGTGAAGAGCTAAGCCAAACCGAATGGGAAGGATATATATCCCCTACAACGGAATCCAGTTTCTTAGCATGATGTGGAGTAAAAAGACACGCTACTCACTTTGCTGCAGCAGAGTCGGGTGCGCCTGGGTCACTCGGCACATATAGTCCGGGAATACCCAGGCCACCAGTGGGTTTGACAACGCGAATGAGGGCTTCAAGAACCGCGTTTGGCTGCTCCGTCTTCCCATCCCCAGTTGTCGCTTGGTATCCGACGGCTGGAATTAACATCAGACCACCTGGACATCAAGGCAGTCATAGAAAGCAATTTACCGTCAACACCACGATCCACCTCCTTCCTGCAGTATGGTTCGGTCAACTAAGCAATACTTTGCCATGTGCATCAGAAATGCTTACCCTCCACGTATATCAAGAATCTGTTGGACGGCATCGCCCTTACTAAAATCGATGGGAATAGCTCCGATCTCTTTCGCTTTCGCCAAGCGCTCTGGGACACGGTCGACCACATAAACTTCAGAAGCTCCGCGTAAGGTTGCAGAGTAAGCGGCCATCAATCCGACAGGTCCAGCTCCGAAGACGGCTATCGATTCACCAGGTTTGAAGCCCTAAGTGCGAATCAAAACTTTAACAGTTCATATCCGATACAATTAGTAGTGTGGACCAACAGATATCTGGACGCCATGCCACCCCTGCTCGCCAAATAAGATTATGCCGAATCTTGGACTACGCGGTAGGACACAGCTGTTACTCACAGTGGGGAAGATGTCGGCAAGCAATGCAAAGTCTGCTTCATGCTCCTTGCCGGGAGGCAGCTTCAGGGCGTTGAAATCGGCGAACGGGACCCTGAGATATTCCTGAACGACCCATGAGATGCAGCATAATCCATGGGTCAAGTATATTTTTGCTCACAGCTTGTCCACCTGGGTAAGGCCCCATGGCCACATATCTGTGAGACAGATTCGGCTCAGAAGGTAAAGCAAAGCAGCCCATGAAACCCTACCCATATGCACTATACAATCAGACCATTGAAATCTCATTGATGATCCATAGCGCTGACAATATCGATTACAAGACCTACCCGCCCGCCTGACATTTTCAAACCTAAGTTTACCGTGGCTCGTGACATGATTTTGGAGGTCACTCACAAAGCCAGGATTAACTTGAGTACAGAAGGCTGATCTGCCTTCCTCGCAATTGGTGCAACGACCACATGCGACATTGAAAGGCAGTACAACACGATCGCCTTGCTTGAGGGCCTACATCGTAACAATTCGATTCAGCAAGGAAAGTGGTGCGTGTCGATATAGACAGACCGTCACCCCAGGGCCAAGTTCCTGTAATCAGAGCTCATAAGAACGACATAGAGCTAAGAATAGAGAAAGGCTTACATCGACGATGCCCATACTGTGGTATAAAAATAGTTCTTAAGGTCAGAGCGACCCTCGAACAAACGCAGCAGTACTCACTTCTCATGCCCAAAGATTATGCCCTGCTGAGCGGCCGTCCGTCCTTCATACATGTGCAGATCGCTGACGATTGCTATCAGAAAACTCAGATGGATACCAGACAAAAAGTGGCGCTGACCTTCCACAAATGCAGGACGTCGTGACTTGAGACCAGAATCAGAAAAAAAGTAGACAGATGATGCATCAAACCCATATTAAAAGACTTACCTTTGACAATGATGTCATCAGGATGAAGTATCTTTGGTTTCTCGACCTCTCGGACGGTGACCTTGAAAGGCTGGTCATAAACAACAGCGCGCATGACTTGCTTGATTTCTTGTGTCTCGTACTCAAAGTTGAGGGAAAGAGAAAAAACGCGTTTAGAGCGCGATTCGAGCCCGTTATCAAAGTCCAAAGTATTTAAGCCCTCCAAGGAAGCTCGAGGCGTAGGAAAGATTCTACATATTGGGCTTGACATTCTGGTTTTAAGCTCAGGTTCTATGTCAGCCTTGAGATTGACTCGGAAACTCACAAGGGAATTTAGGTCAGATGAATGATGGAAGGAAGTCTTCGTGAGACGGCTATTCGAGGAAGAGGGATAATGAAGGATCAGCAGACCAAAAGTGAACGCTGTTGGGAATAGAGAATAACCAAAAAATCAGAAAGCCTCGTGCTCCTCGATAGGTTGAGAAGACAGAGAAAAGATTCAAAGGAAAATTGTTTAGCAGGAGACCGAGTCTGGCCACTCTAATCCGAATGCGCCATTCAAATTTCACCCATGACTAGACAATGACTGATCCATCATGAAATGGACAAATTCGTATCTCTCACTGAATGATCCAAATGGAAGGTGAAGTATGAGCATCATCAGGACTTCAGTGGGTCGGCGACTGGGAAGCGGTGATCCCGGTGCATAGCCACGACTGGGGCTTAGTCATCCAATTTTCTGCGACTGGACGAAACGAAACTGCCGTGCAGCCTTGGGGAAAGGTAATCATCTTTTTGCAGTGGCGAGCAAGATCAGTGATCTAAAGAGATACGTGTAGCTGGAATAAATGTCGGTAAAGTCAGAAACTCCAAAGTGGAGGAGAGATTTAGGGACTTACAGATGTAATAGAAGAGCTTATAGTAATAACACACAAAGAAGGGTCGGGGGAAACCCAATGAGAACGGGTGAGAGGCAGGCAAAGCGAACGACGAAAAGTTCATGAATCGCCCATGACGACGTCCGTATCGCCTCCTGTCGACTTATCTCGTAAAGCCTCTGCAGCTTGACGAATGACCGCCAATTTTTCACGCATGACCTTGATGGCCTCGGGCAGAATCCTTTCAGGAGCATATGGGCCCTCGGATTCGACGTTGACTAAAAAGATTCTCAGCCGTCATATCATGGGTAAGGGGGACAGAAAACGCACACAAAAAGTAATCCCGTACTCGACTGAGCTCGACAGAATCGGCAAACTCTGGATGTCTCAGTACCTCCCGACTGACGCTGTCGTTCCGGACGTTCTCTTCATCCACGCTAACCTCCTTCGTCCGAGGGTCGACCTTGATCACGCCAGGTGAAAAACATTTTTGGAATTTTTCGGCCAGATGGGGTGGGATGGGCTTTGTAATTTTGATGTGCGGTAGAAGGCGGTAGGAGGCAGTGGCTACGTATACGAAAGAAGTGAGGTCAGTAATGGAAGATAACGAGACAAAGTGACGCAGAAGGACCGACCAACTGGACTAAACTTGGCGTGGTCCTTTCCAACACCTTTCACAGCGTGCAGCTCCATATTGATCTGCTGCCCCGGCCTGAGCTTTGCAAGCACAATATCGGGATTCGTGGGCGCTGGCGGCTTGCTAGCGAACACCTCCTCTTGCTCACCAGCCGGAGTCCACTTGAGATGGGAGGAAAGGAACTCAGAGTTGATGTACAGTTGGCGTGGGTCTGTTGAACCTTTTGGTGCGTGTGGATTCCGCTCGCAGGTGATGTCGACGTGGAAGACAATGGTATTTTGGTCGGTAGGCTGGTCGTTAGGACCTAAGGCACGAGAGGCGGTCAGTTGATTAGCTTAAACTCAATTGGAGAAATGGTATTAACCTCGCATAGTCATCAAAGCCGGATCAACATTGAGAGGGACGAGGCCAATTCGATGGGACAAGACTTCGTCAACAATGACGGTGGTGTTGTTCCAGACGTACACCTGCTCTATACACACGGTAGGAACCTGAAACTCTACAATCAATATCGAATAGGCAATTCGTTAAACGGCTGGGACTCACTTCTGCAATCATTATCCTCCGGAACGCGTTTGCTATTGAGGCATCTACGCCAACGATGTCGAAATCTATTGAGTGCTGGGACAGTCTCTGGACTTTAACAGTCAAGTTCTACCCTTCCAAAATGCAAGTCTGAGTTTACTGATCATCGTTTCCAGTTTTCTGCCTTGCGCACCTGTTTGAATTTTGATAGGTTCCAAGAATGATCCTCTCCGGGATAATGACCCGGAAAATCTCTACTGGACACATTGGTGACGCGCTCAGCTTGTATGCCGACGAGCCTGCGCTCGTCAAAGGTTTGGGCTGGCATTGAAGATGGTGGCCAGAGAGGATTCAGAAATTTTGTGGTCCTTTCTCACGGTCCGTACGCAATTGTCCAGTCTAAATTCTACTCTAAACATATCCTACACTGAATCACCATCCTCCCGCACTATTCTGCTCAGTATTTTTGTCAGAAATGCCTTAGGACAGAAAAAACTGGTCATACCATCTTCTCTTGCCTTTTTATCTCGGAGTATATGAAGACGAGTATCAGGAAGACCTCGTCTTTTGCCAGCGCAACTCTTGAAAGATTCAATACGAGCGGCTTCACTTTTCCCCACAAAACAGGACGATATGGTACTGAAAATCTTGCCTCGATTTCCCCTGTGCTCGTACATTTTGCCTAAGCACGCCTATCAGTAGGGCGGCGCTTTGTTGAGCGTTCAGCCTACCTCCCAACCTTCTTCTTGATGGACGACTTCATACTCTTCTCTATCCTCAGCCCACTTCCAATATCTCGACCTGTCGGCGCACCATGTCTTCATCAGCTCTTGTATTCCACTGTAGGACCAGCGAGGAGGGACCCACTTGTTCCTGAACCCTCCAGGTTTCCGTCTCACGTCATCTATGGCCTTTCGATGACCATTGATCTCGAATGTCTTCTTGCTCCAGTTTATGACGCCTACAATTGTCGTTCCACCACCTAGCGCTGGATTCGTGTCCTTGATGTACGTGTACGTTCTCGAGAAGACCGTCTCGTCCGTCGTTACCGAGTAAATCACAGACCCATCGTGGGTCGCGTGCAGCTTGGCATTGAGCACATTCGTCTTGTTGTCGAAAGTCACTTCCATTGTGTCTGCGGATAGGAGCTATGGCTTTCAGACTTCGAAGGAACTCTATGTGGCCACAGCCTCCTCGTAAAGTGGAACGAGAACGAGATGAATGCTGTACGTGAATAGGGGTTAGCACGCCGCGAGTCGTACTTAAATAGATGCATCTGAAGTGCGTCAGATCAAACTCGAAGGTTCTTCTTCCTGCCTTATTGGTTCGCTTGGGCAGCCCAAACGGCATGCAGTCGAAGGTGCTGCTGTGCCCTTGGACATCCTGCCCTCGAATCTATTCTCAGTCCATCGGCGCTTAAACAGCACGGTGTCCAGGAAGTGGAGTAGTCCCGTCAGCGTTCGCCAAGAAGAACGAATCACATTCCCAAAAGCAAGTGAAAAATTTCACGTTCATTCGCATCTCCCTTCTCATTCACGTCAGGCAACGCTTTCCATGACGCCGTTTCTCTACATACAGGAAGTGGCACGCAAGTACAGCATAGCACATCCGACGTCACGCATAAGGCCGCAGTGGAACTCGATTACTGTCTCGATGTGACATCTCGGCGTCCCGGCCAATGAATTTGGCCCTAGTCAAGAAATCTTTGAGGCAGTCTGTGATGCAAGAAGGCTTCTTCTTGAAAGACAACGAGGCAGTCCAAATGATGAGCATCAGGTGGGCGGCTCCAACGGTGGACGTTACGCATATTAATCTCTTGTTGGCGGACTGAAGACATATTGAAAGAAATGCCGTGGAGAAGGATATGAACCTATTCGTGGCCATTTCAATCATGTAAGGTTCTAGAAGAAAGACGGAATGCCTACCCCCACATGAGCAAGGCATACGGCAAGCTGTAAGTCAGAGCCAGAGTCTCCAGCCATAGTTTTGAATTATTTCTGGATATGAAAAACACGGACTGCGGATGCTTAAAAGTCATTAGGTGAAAAGCCAAGCAATAACATAGACATTCGACTCACTTTTCTACCATCGTGTTTCCATACTAAGAGCGTGCCTAAAACAATCCCGCCGACATTGCTCATGATTGAATAGTAGCTGAACCTCTGGGTATATGAAGTTTGGCCATGAGGCCCAGAATCTTCAACGCTACGAATTGTTAGGAATGCTAGGTTTGCATTCAGAAGCACCGCCGCCTAAAAAGAACGTGAGCGGCGGCTGAAGGGCATGGTCATGATTCAAGGCGCAATGTTCCTCACAGATAATGTACATTCCTTCCATTCCTTGATGAGTTGTTCAAGCAGAAGCTTCCAATGTCGTTGAGCAACAAGTGAGTCAACGCAGATTTCTTTGAGCTGCCGCAAGTGTGTACGAGGCCCGAAAAGAAAGATCGGCGAGAGGATTTTTATGAAGAACGTGTCCCGTTGATCGGGATGAATCGACTGGTTTGCACTGAGTCGCACACCTGGTTCGCCATGTAGGTTTACATATTTTTCGTGATCTAAAATTATATGAGGTTTGGAAATGTGCATGGTATTCAAGTGATAACCTACGAAGAAGACAGAGAAATTTACCTATTCAAATAGTGAGCATCCACAAATTTCAGTTGGCGGAATTATCTTACATATCATGGCAGATGGTCCAGACCCAATATTTGGTTTGCCTACGGGAATTTGAGCACTGAGATTCAATACATACCAAGCTCTTCACACACCTTCAATATCTTTCACCAGAGCAAGTATTGTCTGGAGAGTATTTGAGTCGTACGCCGCCACACTCGTTGGAGTGGTGAACGACTCTGCAAGCTCTGTTTGATAACAGCACGTCCAGCTTGTCGGTTCAACATACCTCCAATGGCGAAGATGAGTATCTCTTTCACTTCGCAAATATTTGCTGGCGAGAGTGGGAGGACGTCTGGATAATAGAACCTGTGCAGCCTAAGGAATATCAATGATGGCATAAGGTTATCAACAGCGAGCTGTATACCAATAAATCGATTTCATTTCGTGACCTGGTGAAGGAAGTGGTGAGAAGGCGCTTCAGTCCAGCAATGCAAAAGTGTGACGGACGAATGTGAGATCGCGTGTATTCGACTTTGACGCACCCCAGTAAGCTCGTTGCGTCGTAGTCGTCAAGCCAGAACAGACACTCTGGGGAATTGTCTACGAAATAGTAGCCGTACTTCCCCGAGCCTCTATCATATTCAAGGACAAGGCCAATGTCAGAAGGCATCCTGATGTTATACCGTCTGATATAGTTCAAGACGTCTTGAACGCGGGATTCCAGAAGTTGCCTTAGCTTAGCGTCGTATATGCATACTTCAGTGATGACAGGTATCGCCTACAAAGTGTCGTCGATTGAAGATTTTGTAAATTTAGATCTGGTAAAATGTGCCTACCTGTGACTCGTTGTAAAAGTACAGGACACCTTCAGGATGAATGTATGGCGTCCAGCTGCCTTCCGCCACCGGCCTGTTCCAGGGTATATTCTTGAAATCGGCTTGAAAGCTATTATGATCATGATGCGGACCCACCCAGGGAAGTTTGTTTCGATTGGCTTAATTGTGAAGCTTGGCTCCCTCGACCTTTCCCTGGATACAGAGACAAAGAGTGGTCAATGAATTCTGAGCCTGACGGCAATTATGTTCCGCGTACATCTTGTTATTCCGTCTGTACCTTTCAAGTTCCTGAGGCGTGATTGGTCGGAATCCGGGCACTTCTATGGACAACCCACGGGGTAGGGGGGGCAATAACGCTTGGGTAGATCGGCTGGTAGACATAATTTCTTTGCTAGTTGGCAGGGCTTGGTCTTTTGATATCGAGCCCTGGTATAGGAGAGGACGCTGATAGAATGGCCAGAACCTTGGCCTTTTTTATATATGCTGCGCTGAGTCAACGCACAACTTCCCGGATCAGATAAAATCTCCACAAACTGTACCCGAGGGTGAATCTGAGATGACACTAATTTGAGATTAGAAAATATATGGACGCGCGAGTCTTACCATGGCCTCATGGAAGCTGTAAATTTGTGGTCAGGAGTCTGAAGCGGCCCGACAAACTTTCCACATGTAACCTGTTGGATGGACCAATGATGAGCGTCTAAACGATCCAGAGAAATTCGAGCGCTCGGCAGGCTCATCTTATGCAATGAATCGGCTGAGATACGGCTAGTTCGCCCAGTCGTGTGTCATTGTACTTGGCAGGTTTCTGAGTAATCTTTCGCCCCAGTCAGCAAACACGTTGGATATGCGCTCTAGTTCTTAGCAACCCGAGATGAAATCCTGGAAAGTTCTTTACGGGTTTCTCCTTGACTCAGCGCAAAACGCTGATGCGTGTGTCGGGGTATCGCGCGATGTATCGTAGAACAAAATTTTCCAGTTGGTCTACATGCAAGGAATTCTGAGAGAGAGAGAGAGAGAAACAACGTGGTCAATCAAGCGGCCGGATCCCTTGCAGCCGATACAAAGCTATTGTAATAAGCAAAGCAAATAATACTATCGATATGTTGAAAACGACGTACCATTGGGAGCAAACAAATCCGGCAGGCAGGGGGGATAATCGTCCACTATGCTCGCAAGTAGTCCTCATAAATGGGGAAGAGATTTGACATAGCGCAGTAAAAAGAAGGACCAAAGAAAAAGCCAAGGAAAAGCTGGAGCCTAAAGCCAGAGAGTTGGCCATGCAAAATGAAACGCCAATCGCATTTATTTAGAGACACAAAAAGCTGAAGACATTATGGTTGGAAATGTGCATCGGGAGAAACTTCCAGTCCAGACTCCAGAAGACAACATGATGGTGTGAGTTCAACGTCAACTTGAAGTTCAAGCGCGAGCAGCGGACGGGCCGACACGCCCACGTGATAATTGCTGATCCCAGAGTGTGGGAATTTGATCCGCCTCTGCCTTGCAGTCCGCCGCCTCGTAGCAATGTTTTCAATTCGGGTTGTTCGGCTGTCTTTAGGTCCAGGTATATGCTTTCCTCTTTCTAGGACATAATTATGATATTAACGAAGAGGCTGCCTCGCAGGTATTAGAGGCGCTTTTGTTTGTTCTGCACGATATGCCTCATCTACGAGTACATCGCAGAAGATGGATGAAGAACTACCTCTCAAGGGCATCCGCGTTCTCGAGCTCGGACAACTTATTGCAGGTCCTTTTGCAGGTCAACTTCTAGGGTAAACTTCCTGCACTACTCCAAACACGAGCTTCAAGGTACTCATCTACGCACGTAGACAATTTGGTGCGGAAGTGATCAAAATCGAACCTCCGTACACAGGCGACCCACTCCGTGTATGGCGAGAGCTGGACATAGACGGAACGAGTCCGTGGTGGCGGAGCATTGGGAGGAACAAGAAGAGCGTGTGTGTCGATCTGAGGAAGGAAGAGGGAAGGGAGTATGTATGCCTTTTTCGTCTATATTCTCTTGTGTTGGGCAAGGACTGAATCTGTTGAATTTTACGCAGGTTGGTTAGGAAACTCGCGCTAAGGAGTGACGTTCTTCTAGAAAACTTTAAGCCAGGCAGTATGTCCCCAAAGCCGTGCTTGTCACATACAAAACCCGACTCTTTCCCGTGCAGCACTTGAAAAATGGTCCCTAGGCCCCGCCGACCTGCATCCGCATAATCCCTCGCTCATCTTCACCAGAGTCAGCGGGTACGGTCAAACGGGACCCTGGGCTAAACGACCAGGATACGCCTCAGTCTGCGAAGCCGAATCGGGGTTCAGATTCATCAACGGCTATCCGGACGAGGAGACGGGTGGGCTGAAAGGCGCACCTGTGAGGCCGAATATTAGCCTTGGGGACTCAGTTGCTGGGCTACATGCTGCTTTCGGGACTGTGAGTATGTTGTTTCTGGGATGGTATCTTACTTTGACGTGTTTCGAGGCTGAAGGATGGTGCATTTTGTTTTGCAGGTTCTCGCTCTTCTCTCGAGACAGCGTCAGCTTTCCTCTGGATCTTCGCCAGCCAAGGGCAAAACTGTGGATGTAAGCATAGTCGAAAGGTACGTATGTGCTCTCATGACCCTCCTATCATTGTATCTGCGTCATTCCCGACCTCAAAAAGTTAGATTATTTTCTGCCATCCCCATACTGACGATTCCTTCTGATACCACAGCATGCTCAACCTCATGGAAGGCATCATACCTGAATACGACAGAAAAGGCAAAGTGAGTCCTCAATCGCCATTTCTCCTAGATAACATATCATCATGATCCTCCCTTCTCTCACCGGTCCGGAGCTCACCTCTCTCTCCTTCTCTTTTGTGCATCCTTTATTGAATAGATACGAGGTCCTTCCGGATCGTCTGTGACAGGCATCGTGCCGACGAACGCGTATCCGTGCCTACCCTCTGCCTCTTCATCGTCCTCCGCAGATTCAAGCACCCCCACACCCTCCTCAACTTACATAGTCATAGGCGCAAACGGCGACAGCATCTACACCCGCCTCATGCAAGCCATCGGGCGCACTGACCTCATGGGCCCCAACTACGCGCACAACCACCACCGTGTCGCACGGCAGGAGGAGATCGAAGCGGCCATCTGTGCTTGGACCTCCACGCGCACTGTGGATGAGGTCGAGGAGGTGATGCGAAAGGCGGGGGTCCCTGTGGGGAGGGTGAATAATGTGGAGGATGTTCTGGAGAATGAGCAGCTGAAGGCGAGGGGTGCGGTGAGGGAAGTCCCTGTAAGTGCGGTATGGGGGGATATCAACGAGTGCGAGGATGGATTCCAAGGTTCTGGATGGACAGTGAAGATGCAAGGCACTTTCCCTGTCATTGACGGTGTTAATCCTCAGCCCAAATGGGCTGGACCTGAGCTGGGCGCACACACTGAGGAGGTGCTGATGCAGGAGCTCATGCTGAGCGAGCGCGAGATTGGGAGGTTGAAGGAGGACGGGATTATTGGGTAGGACAAGTAGTCGGAGATAGTATTAGAAGGGTTACGTAGTCAGTACTCGTTNCTCATGCTGAGCGAGCGCGAGATTGGGAGGTTGAAGGAGGACGGGATTATTGGGTAGGACAAGTAGTCGGAGATAGTATTAGAAGGGTTACGTAGTCAGTACTCGTTAGGGCCTGTTCGGATGTCAGAAGGCAGATGAGAAGGTGCCTTCTGCATCTATATTTGGTATATCATTTTTTGATCGTTGCGTATCACATGTAGATAGAGATCCCGTGAATCTGTGACGGTTTGTGACTACGCGTTGTCGTCCTGCACGCGCAACTCACGCGCAGCGCGTTTGTTGATCGTCCACCCACCACTCTCTCTCCCACCACGTTCGCCATCATGCCAGACAGTCCTCCACCCCCTCGTCCTGACTCTTCCAAGAAGCAAGCCAAGAAAGCTGAAGACAAAGCTCATTGGACCCTCAAGGACGAGGTCGCCTTGCTGGACTTCCTCGCGTCGCGTTCTGCTACAGGCGAGGGTTCCGGCTTCAAGATGATTGTATTCAATGAAGCCGCTCCGCTTGTGAACGCGACATTGAAGGCAGGTGCACCCAAGACCGGGAAGTCATGCCAAAACAAATGGAATAGTGTACGTCATGCTTCGTCCTGTCCAATGTCCCACACCTGACATTTTTGACAGTTTCGCACTATATACCGGGTAATCCAGGCCATCCAGGCAAGGTCTGGCTGGACGTGGAGCGACGAGACGGGTGCATCCATCACCCCCGAGATGGAATCGCAATGGGCTGCTTTCCTACGGGCAAATCCCAAGGCGAAGCCCTTCAAGAACAAGGGCTGGGTGCATTGTCAGAAGATGTCACAGCTAATGCCGTCTACGCTCAAGGGCACCCATGTCTTCTGCCCTACGCAGGGCACGACGGGCCTTGATGCCCCAGCTGTCACTTCCGAGCCCCCTTCCGATCAATCTCAAGAGATGGAGGAGCCTGAAGGAAGTGATGAGGACGTAGAGGAGCCCGAGGAGCCTCTCCCTTCCCTTGAGGAGGCTGTCCCAGAGGAGTCTTCCCAACCCAAGGTGAGTACTGCCCTTTCCTGTATTTATCCTAAGCTCACATATTATCAGACCCCTACGACTCCTCCTCGTCCATCTCGGAAGCGTGAGCGTGCAGGGTCTGACACCCCTATGCCTTTGTCCAAGCGGACAAAGCTTAATGCTGCAACTGCTATTCAGGGCCTGACTCAGTCCATTGATCGCTTCGGCGATAATATGTGTAAGGTACTTGGTGGGGGCTCAGAGCACGGATCACCAGCTCGTCGCCAGGCAGCGATGGCGAAGGCTCTCACAGAACGCTGGCTGGAGTTTGATGACCAATGCATCCTGCATTCGGTCTTTGAGGACAACACCAAGGCTGCTGATGCCTATCTTTCCTTTAAACCTGATCAGTCCCCGTTCCGCCGTCATTGGGTTGGGAAAAAGATTCGGGATGCTCGAAGTTCGTATAATTTTTTTTAATTTTGTAGGCTTGCGGTAATCTTCAACTACGACACTCTTTTAATGTACACTTCACGTCAACACTCCTTTATTTTCATACATACTACCTCATCATTATAATTCTCGATACCTCCTGCGTAAATAGTACGTACACTGCGAATATACCATAATCTGGGTCGGGATATTAGAGTGTATCGTCGAAAAGTTCTGGATGGTCCTGCAAAAATTGTTGGTAGCTCTCCCACATTTCTGTTGCAATGTTGTCCCTGAATGTCTTCGCCCGTTCCTGTTCAGCTCGACCAATGATACCTTGCCCAAGCTCTCCTGCAACCGACTGACCTACCGGCTCAGTAGTGTCAACAGTGTCGAGATAATGTCCAAGGTCTGTCTCGTCATGGTCCAAGATGAAGTTATGAAGTGCTGCAAGGCCTGGTGGTACCTTTGCTTGGATAGACATGTCGTACTCTGGTGCACTCGTAAGAATCTTCCACCGCCGCTTTACAACACCAAAGATACGCTCAATTACATTGCGTGCTTGGGCATGTCGTAAATTAAAGAGCTCTTCTTTATTTGCAGGTCTGCAACATCAACGTTAATCAGTCAGTACTAAAAGATTAGCCTACAACTCACCGTACGGAAGCTCTTCCCCACTCTGCCAAATGGTAACGAACACCCTGATACGGTGTCAAGGTTGCATCGCAAAGTGCGAACCCAGCATCAGCAAGATAATATTTCCCTTGAGGAATCAGGAAATCCCTCAGTCTGGCATGTAAATACATAGTTGCGTCTGCAATGGATCCCTCGAAGCCCGCAAGCATATATAGGAATCGGAAATCAAAAGAACAGACAGCGAGGCAATTTTGAGTGATCAAGCCTTTCCGATCGCGTGTCGAAGCCCGATCAGCTGCCGTCGTAAAAGAGTTGATGTGTGTGCCGTCAAATGCACCGCAGGCATTCCTGAAGAAAGGAAAGAACTTGGTGCTGTTCCGGATGTAGTCAGAAACAGGGGCGGCAACATCTGGCAAGTGAACATATGTGTTGTAAAAATCCCCAGACGATATGGCATTGAGGACCCTCTGGAAGTATCTGAGAAAGAAAAACAGCAGTTAGAGATG
Source organism: Gymnopilus dilepis (assembly GCA_002938385.1). NCBI lineage: Eukaryota > Fungi > Basidiomycota > Agaricomycetes > Agaricales > Galerinaceae > Gymnopilus > Gymnopilus dilepis. The sequence goes on along the minus strand of NHYE01001303.1, from coordinate 563 downwards.
AAACTGATAGACAAGTGGTAGCATGCCTTGAAATAGTTTCATTTGAGCGTTGGAACCTCTCACCAACATGACGAATGGCCAATCCAGTGACGCACGAATAGAGGAAGATGGCAGCTTGTTCTTCCACTGTCACACCATTCTGGGAGTCTCGGAAATCGGCGTGGAGGGCGAGAGCAGAACAGAAGGCGACGAATACATGAAGGCGCATACCTAGCTCGCAGAAAATGCGATCCGGATGTCCATGGATCAGCTCTTCGACCCAAGCTTGACCTGAAAGGGCGGAAGTATGATACGGTTGCTTCCAATAATTTGGATCTTGATACAAGATGGCGGCAATTGATACAAGGTGGAGGAAATATGTAGCTGCAGAGATGGCTTGCTGACGTACCATGCGCGCTCGATCCTCGTCGGATGGCATCGATGAGGGAGGCGCAAGGGAGGTGCGCGAGCCACTGATTATCGGACGACGCGCACTAATTACTGGGTCTGTCACGCCCGCTGAGCACGGGATCTCTATATACATGTGATACGCAACGATCAAAAAATGATATACCAAATATAGA
>NHYE01001302.1:0-11694 GCA_002938385.1 Gymnopilus dilepis | reverse complement strand
CCACACTAACTGCAATAGCAACTTTCGTTTGGCAGATTCGTCAAGTATCTAACCCTTTTCGCCTATCTGAATCCACAGTGTCAGTCCTGCCAGTCGGATAGGGATCGCTTTGCGGTCTTCGTTTTCATGTTTTCATGGCTCCCCGAAGACCCATTGGCATTTTGGGCCTTCTTGAGAGCATGTAGGAGCGAATCCCAATGGGTAGAACGACGAGGGGAAACTGTGTAAGTCACTGTATAAAATTTCTATTATTTGGAATGTCACGAGAGACTACTGTATTCTCGCTAGCCACAGACGCCCTGTAAAGCAGGATTTGACACTTCAGAATAGGAGAATCCGATGAATCCTCACGCGTGCCTTCCATATCCTCAACCAGTCTCTCGCGCAAGTCCTGGCCTGTGAAGTCTTTCCTCCTGTCCTTACCATCCGGTTCCTATATATTGCCTCAGAAGGACAATGACAATATTTACATGACGCAGCCCCAGGTCGTAAGGCTCGTTTCTGACAGGCTAGTACTAATATTAAACCTTTCTATCATCCTCGCGTTGTCAAGAATAGAAGTACTACCTGAGCACCGGGGAAATTCCAGGTTGGTGTACGTCAATTCCATAGCTGGATCATGATATTCATTGCGTTTACTTGCAGGTCGCAATGCGCATGAGACAGGATTTTACCTTCAGTTTCATTTTCCGTTCTCCTTCCTGGTCTTAAAGGGCCGTCAACAATGTCCCGACCTTCCCAACAGTCGCAACGTCGTAGCTGGAAGAATGACTCTGCCGTGGTTGGTCATCTCGAGCTTCTGCTATCCTGGTATTTACCCTCTTGATGATCAATATGCTCCAATCTTGAACTCTAGAAAATATGATCGCACTCTTGTACGCTCAAAAACTGGATTAATCAATTCAGATTAGCTGCTAAACTTTCCGCGCAGATACGGTACTTTGAGATTGAAGATGGTCTACCTCAAATCCTCCATCCATCAGCATCTTGGATGTCGCTTGAATCATCTTCGTAGCATACCGTCGTGCGGCCACTAGATGCCCTCGAGACGCAGTTTGCGTCGTCTTGGTAAAATCGATGTCCAAAATCCGAAGTCTAGCTTCCTTGTCGTCCGATTGTATTTCCCTGCAAGTTCAACCAGACAGCCTCAGCACTGAATCTTCTTTAGACCTCCCCTAGGGTCCGTCGCTTCTTGACCGATTTTTGTGGCCTACAATGATAATCTCCCATCTTTCATCTCACTGGGAATTACGAAAGTTTTGAGACCGGTTGTGGTGGCCTTGTACCTTTATTCCATTCAGCGCACCTTCTTGGTAGATACCCGACTTCACTCAACGATCCAGACCTTGGTGGACGCTGGACAGACGCTTCTGTGTATAGTTCAATGTCTCAACGACCCAGAATTGTGGAGCTGGTAGGCGTCGAGTGGAGGCTGTATAAATCAAGATCTATTAGAGAAATTATTTGGTTGTAAATAGTCCTACAGGTATTTTACGGGGAAGCTATTTACTTAAAGGAGGCGAGGCCTTTGAGAAGATAACCGCCCAAAATCACTCTGATATCAAGTCGAGATAATCACGCCGAAGTCCCTCTGCGGTGATTTCCGAAAAATCACGTGGCGACATTTTGCTGGGTTCACTGTCAACATACACCCGGCTTTTGCCGAAAACATGGATCGTTCTAGAACCTCTGAGTCTTTGTACCCGTCGCGTCAATTGACTTACAGAGCGCGCCTTCTGGTCTTCGACTCGCAATAACCGTCTCGACTTTATCCTGGCGGAAACTCAGGCTCTGCATTGAAAGCTGCTGCCCCAACCGTCGGTTCCTTTTCCCTTTCTATGCTACGAATACTGCTCCATAAAGCAGAGACCTGTTCTTCGGCCGCACGCCGTGATCAGGCATCAAGTATACTTCAAACTTAGGGTTACCGCCCGCCTTCGCAAAGAGCCGCTGCGAAGTTCCAAGGTAAGTATCTATGAGTGGATGCATCTTGTCCGCTTTCTTCACGTTTTCAAAATGGTAAAACCTCTCTCAGCGACAGATCTTGCCGTCCATCAACATCTTGAATGCGACCTTTACATCCACAATGTTTATCATCAAGTCCAGATTTCTGGCCCACCATCCGGTCCTCAAAATCCTTCGGGGCTCTCCGCGGCCCACTTCAAGCGTGGGTTAGACTGGGAAGTGGTGCTATTTTCTTGGCTAGATGCGCAAAATTTACTTCTGAGAGTGCCGATCACCCCTCTCGAAGCGGGAAGTCTGTTAGAAAATATTCGAGCGGATGAAAGAAACCACTTCTTCATAGCAGGGCTGACATTTTTGCCCCCGCGTCAATATCTCGACGAGAGGTTCAATGCAGAGAAGAGGGTACCCATTGCTTTTGGTCTCGCGAAACTCGATCTACTTGAGATCGTCAAAGTAGATAATCGCGTTGAATGGAGGGTCATTGATGCCAAAGCCTCCAAAAGCGTCCAAGTAAGTCACTCAGTGGCCGGAAATGACCAACACTTACATCCGCTCTAGCCTTCCCATCATGTTCAACTTTACTTCTACAACTTGTGTCTGAAATACCTCCTTCGTCTACCTCCATATAGTGCCTTGGACGAGGCCGGTGTCTGGCTTCCAGGGGACGCCTTTTCTAATGCGTCATCACCTTCGACAATGGACATCAAGGTCATACGCTTGTCCCTCTTACAACGAACCCTGGACGCATTTCTATTCAAGGAATTGCCCGACATCGTCACATCACCTTATGAAGAAGTAAATTGGCATTACAATGGGATGTGCCGCGGCTGTCGTTTTGAAAGTGGATGCAGATCAAGGGCGGTAGCCCGGGGCGAGATAGGAAGCTTGCCAAACATCTCTATAGAAGACTATAAGGTTCTGAAGAACCTTTTGAAGATCTCGCGCGTGCATGCGGTGTCGGCGTCAGATGGAGACTTGACTGATATAGAAGAATTGCACTTCCTTTTCCAAGACAGGCCTGCCGTTGAATCGATCGAAAGGATTGCCCCCACAGTTATCAAGCGAGCAAAACGCGTTCTAGGCATTCCGAAGAAACCCTCCATATCCAAGCGGGATCTAAGCAGTCCGATTCTTGAGGCGTCTATGAGCAAACGAATTCAAGCGAGTTTTTGCATAGGCATATTCGTGCTATGGTCACTCATTATTACATATGATTTATAGGTGATACAAGATCGTAATTTCGAGTGGCCTTATCAAGAAGACATCGCAGTCATTATATCCGTTGTTAATGATCCATCGTCTCCCAGCACAAATGGAGACTATTTTGGTGTTACAGTCCATACAAGAAATGCCAAACTCGCTACTCTGTCCGGTTTCATGTCTTCACCACCGGACTTCGTTTCCAAGCTGGCTGATTTAATACGCTCCATTGAAAGCTTTAACCGGGGCACACAGACTTATTCCTGCCAGTTCTACACGTGGTCCAACCGCGAGCACGCATCTCTCCAAAGTACGATTATCCAAGCGGCGCTCAGCTCTCATTCATCAAAGTCCGAAGTCCGCTTGTGCATTGGAGCTCTATCACAGGGGGCTTCTCTTCTCCAGACTACGTTTCAGCCACACTTACTTTCCGGTGCTCTCCTAAACTTCCTTGCAAATGGTAGATGGTCAATGACAGAGTGTAGGGTGTATTTGGAGCGCATGGGTCTGCCCACAGACGGGACGATTCAAGTTCTACGCAAAAGAATTCACACCGAGCTCGAAAGGCTAAGAGGACCATCAGGAGCGTCAGGGGCTGAGGGTCATCCTAAGCAGCTGGGTCAACTAGCCTCGGTGGTCATACTCAAGAAGGAGATAGAACGGCAGCTAGCTTTTCCCGTCCCAGGTTATTGGGACTTACAGGAGTGCGTTTTACTTCTTCTGGACGCGAAGCTCTCTTGCCCACCCGACGAAGAAATCTTCACGGTATATAAGTCTGCTGCAGATGATGACGCGTTGCAAAGGCTTCTTGTATTGAGGAACCGACTCATTCATCAAGTTTCATTGGCAGTCAGATCGCGTTTGACTACGAAGGATGGCAGGTCACTCTTAGTCAACGATGCCAAGATGCTCTGCGCGAGTTTTATGGACGTTTGCAAACAACCACACATCCGGAAGCTCTTCTACATGCAGCAGGTCTGTTAAATCTGACCTCATTCCATAGTCGCTCATTTGTTGCTACACAGTTCGAAGTCCTCGCGAAGCTTACTGAATTGTGGCAAGAGAGGATGAAGGGTTGTCCTGAAGCACCAGTTCTCCAGTATCATACAGTTATTCGGAGGTCTGATGGTCTTCATTACTTTTTTCGGCTTCTGGAGGGCATAGTTGAGACCTCGGCGGCCGACTTTCCCTTGTTCGACAAGCTTCTTGTACGAGATACTTCGGACAGGGAAGACTGTAGTGATGATATCCCTGTCGAAGCTCTGCTTGATGACTTGGCTCTTTCTTCCGTAGTTCTACCCTTCAATGACTACGCGACAGGTGTCTGGCTCCAGCAACATCCAAGGGTGCGGGATCACATTCTACTTGCTGATGTAAACAAGATCCATCCGAACGCGGAGGGGCAGTACCCTACAGTTGATTTACGCATCTCAGGAACTCCACAGCAAACCCTCGAACTCGAAAAAGGAGGACTATATCGCCTTTCTCCTCGTCTTGTAGACTTCAATACCGCCAAGGTTCTGTCGAGTTTGTTCGAGCTTGATCTCGAATGGGATGTCAAGGGCGCGCCTGAGCACGATGACAGTGTTCATTACGGGATACCCTTTCTGCAGCTCGTCATGGCACCGCACTCTTTGGCAGAATTGCCTACGTCAAGACAATATATGGAAACAGGGAAAACACTCCAAAGGCTTCTTTGTGATCTTGCTGATTTCAATGACCCTGCTGCTAGATCTCTTGTTCTCAAAAGTTCTCAGCACGAAGCGTGTCAGCACATATTATCAAATAGATTATCAGTTATATGGGGCCCGCCAGGTAAATTCATCCAGATATTAACAACTATGACATTGATACTCCTTTGGCCAGGCACTGGTAAAACCCACACCATATCTTCATCTCTTGTGCGTCTTATCATAGCGGGACAGCAACATGACAACACACAACCCAAGATTATATTCATAACAGCGACGACGCACGTTGCTGTTGGAGCATGTCATACAATGCTTCTGAAATTAATCCATTCTTACCAATCAGTCCTGCCGTCCATGAAGGCTTACCTGGATCGCGTTAGGGTTCAACTCGTCGTAAGAGGCAATGACCACTCACCACCTCAGCGTTCAGTACAGTCAGTTGAAATATATGCGGGAACGGTGTATCAGGTGAGTCGCAATGTGTACACTGCGGTTCAAATATTTGATTCCACTCGCAGTTATACCTTTTTTCGAAGAAGCATTCTTTCGAAGTCGACTGTTTGGTCGTCGACGAAGCAGGCCAAGTTTCTTTGGGTGCCTTTGCGCTTGTTACTCGGTCTCTGAGCCCTCTTGCGCGCATTGTTATAACTGGCGATTCTGAACAGCTAGCCCCCATCCTTAGTGGCCGATATCCGACGATGAAGACACCAGCCTTATTTGGCTCGCTTTTGGACTGTCTGATGCGATCGTATTCCGTTGACGGCTCTACATCTTTCCCATCTTCTAGTCAATCAAGTGTCGTGGCAGGAACATCTCGGGGCGGGATGATTCAACTTATCGACAATTTCAGGTAAATTTCTTATCAATCTGGGAGCATTGTTTTCTGATGTAGTCGAACTTCAAGGTTGCAAACCGATCTCGGAGAATTCCTGTCTATTATATACCCTCAACAGTTTGTGTCGCATAAAATTCAGTCCCCAGATCTTGCGATTGCACTTGGCACACTCGCCAAAGATAAGTCAATCGATCTTTTCGAAGAATTCCTTCCGATAAGGACCTTCTTGGTCGAACTTTCGAAAGCCATGCAGGGCAGACAAGCCGACACAACTCTAAGTCCTCCTGCCAGTTGTCATGCACCCCTGGCCTTGGCTGGTCGCCCTCTAGCTCAGCGATCTGTATCCTTGTCGTCCATCCGCCTTCAAACATGGTCGACAGAGTTCAGCAATATTCCATACGATTTACATCTACAAGCTGAAGCTGCGGTCGCAGCAACACTAGTGCTTTGTCTGCGGACGTGCTGCCCTGGTGACAATATATTTGTGGCTGCGCCTTATCGAGTCCAGCGCGAAGCAGTAAAATCAGCCCTGAAAACAATGACAACCAACAATCGACTTGAAGCGATGTTTGATCGCTTGAATATTGCGACATCAGGGGTTATCGTTGAGACAATTGAACGCTTGCAAGGTACGATTGCTTCAGCGCACTCAGAAGAGTACATTGACCGATAGTTCCCTACAAAGGCTCGGAAGCTTCCTTCGTAATATGCCTTTTGTCAGCGCCAAAGTCATTTTCGGGTGACTTGGGGTTCCTTCTCGAAAGGCGACGTCTCAATGTCGCGATCAGCCGTGCAAAAACATTGTGCATTCTGGTCACTTCGGATGAGATCCTTTGCCCCTCGATCAAGAATCTAACCAGCGAGACAGCAGCAAAGGGCTATGCATTCTTAAGGGCATACCAGCAGAGGGCATGGTCATATGACTTTCAAGTGCAAGCGAAAAGTTCCTATACACTTGCTGCTAGATAGAAGGACAGGGGCGTCAACAATTTTCAATCCACGCCACAGTGTCGTGCTCGCGACCCACACTCTTTTGAACCAGCAACCTGCGAAGAAGCTGATAGGGACGGGTTGGTGAGACGAGATAAAGACGAAAATACTCTATAAAGATCCGCCGATGAAAAAGGATCTCCAGTTGTTTCGGAGATCTATACCGCAGACATTCTTGTAAGTAGACAATTGGTCTGTCTTTGTTTTTTGAAACAATGTCTACCCTCGCCTCTCAATCTTCTCGTATATTCTTCAGCGAAGCTTAGTGTCATTTATGACTTTGTCTGAAGATCTACTAAAATGCTATGAGATACCATGTAGAACTTATGAGTATCCGGTGCATGTAAGTGACGGTTCTGATACCTGCGTACAGAATGAGGTTGCCAGCGATCCGTTGCATTCAGGTTTGGTGTCTGAAAGTCAACATATTAAGTGGTGTATTTACTATTTACGACAGAAGAGGGGCAAATAGATTTGTAGACTACTGAATCTGAATGATAACCGGTGGTAAGGTCAAATAGTCCATTGACGAAAGGGCCAGAGAAGCTGGAGCTAGAGGGCGTTCTAGCGCGAGTGCGACGCTGGAAGGCAGGAGAAGAGATTACGAGAGGGAGGTGTGTACACTAAGCGAGCTGCTTGAAGCAAACTCGAACTTTACAGTTCTCTTCGAATTTCTCCCGATGTCCGATGACCCGGGACGGCGGATGGTGATTAAAGGAGGGGGTTGTATGCTGAGAGTCGAAGGAACGGGTTTCATGGATTGTAAGTGGGTCGCAAGAGCGTGCTGTGGATTTTGCGCGAAGACAGAGCAAATGTGCCAAGAGGCGTTGTAGCATGTGAACTCCCAGATAAAAAGAAGGAACTAAAGATTCGGTGTCATTGAGGTTGTGGAAAGCTAAATCCACTTACTCACTTGAAGCCGAGCTTTATCTGCCTCCTTGCCTCCAGCTTAGAGGCTACATAATCCACGCGCATGCAGGGCAGGTGGCCGCAGGACATGTGTCGCTTACTCTGATTGATTGAGCGGCAGAATGAGGTAGGATGGGGAGGCTGGATATTGATGGGTGAGGGCAGACAAACACGCTGCCAGAGAACTAAATCCTGTCAGAGATTCAGTATCATTGAGGATGCTGAAGACGACAGAAACAGTTACTTTGAAGTGAAGCCGAAGCCCATAGTGGGGTCCTAGGAGTGCCCCAAAGATCTTAGGAATGCCATGAATACATATTTGGCGGACGACCCATCGAGGACTCGAGGAGGGCGGAGCAAGAAGCGGAGGAGTCCGATTTCCTAGCGAGAAGCTTGAGTTTGTGGTGACCACGGCGGACGACTAGCAGAATGCTGATGCATGATGACCTGAGCGTGACGGTGTCGGAGAGGCGGGACCCTTAGCTAAGGGCGGAAAGGAGGCGACGAGCGGGTGAGGACAGGAAGTGAGTACACACCCGGAGGCCCGAATGCGTCAGGTTTAAGTGGCGAGGACTCAATTTATTTTAAGCTGTGATTTGAATTTGGTTTCTATTTTCGTTGCGCCAGTTTTAAAATTCGCTCGCATGCATTGGATTTGAGCAGCACTTTGCACTGGATTCAACTCCTAGGGATTCATAAAATTTTGGAACATATTTTGCGTGTGATTTGAACGTTTCTGAATGCAATCCGCACTCCCGGACTCATTGCCTCATTCGCCGTGACAACGATGTGACTTCGTTGCAGAAAAGTCGTGACGCTCTTTGTCTTCGGACCATCACCATCTGGCATCGACGCCTCGACTGACATCTCCTTGCCCTTCTCTCTGACCCAATGCAACAAGCCATTTTATCGGCTTACGTGGGGTCTGTCCCATGTGCAGAAACTGTGATCGCTTGTCCCCTTGATTGCCCTATGTTGGGCACCATGTTGAATGGCACAGTTTCTTGCTTGCAATTTTCATGTCCAGTCCATTGCCTCCTGACCTTCAGTTTCGCAGATCCATACTCTTGCGCGCGCTGTAAGTANTGTCCCATGTGCAGAAACTGTGATCGCTTGTCCCCTTGATTGCCCTATGTTGGGCACCATGTTGAATGGCACAGTTTCTTGCTTGCAATTTTCATGTCCAGTCCATTGCCTCCTTCTGACCTTCAGTTTTGCAGATCCATACTCTTGCGCGCGCTGTAAGTAATCCTCGAACCTCTATGTGGTCAGAGTGCTAACACTGCCCTCCCTCAGTGAGATTCAACGAGGGACCCCATTGAAGGACACCGAATGCGTTGGAGAGTGTGGCGGCGGTTTTGGAAACTTTGGGTGGCCAGTAATAGGAGAGGCAGATGTTTATTGAGGCTTTAATGCTGGTATTTCTCAATGACTTGTTGTAGATGATTTCATGTACCCTTATATTGGAATATACGTTCTACTACACATAGTCAATCATTTACTGAGCTACGGGAAGACGGGGGGCGACGACGAGCAAGGCATTGAGCAGTCCCGAGCATTGCCGATGGTCCATGCGGACGGGACGAAAATAGAACGACGGATGCGTTGGGTTTAAATTCATTCTTATGCTGGGTTTAGGGAGACGGAAACGCAAATAATTTTGGGGCCTTTGTTTTTGAACAGGACTTGAACCCCACACGAACGAAATCCAAACGGGTCAGATTCAAAATTATCTTAATAGCGCGACCCGGGTGTGTAGGAAACGTATTGGAATTTAGTAATTACATAATACGAAGCTACGTCATCATTCCTCGTGACGCGGGCCACACGGACGTATTGGAAGTTAACTCTTACATTGTTGGTTCAACGAGCGACTGTACAGTTCAGTTCTTTTCTTGTTCGTCATAAGGAAGTCTAATCCTGCCAAAATTTTACAGAGGCACATTTTCTATTGCCTTGCAGGGGAAAGTACCTTGTTCTCATCCTCTTCATGGTCAATCTTGTGCTTGCGGCTGGACGTGCCATATTATTATGAATGCGTAGAGTCTGTTCTCACCCGTTAGTTGACTTTTGTCGTTTCGGGCAGAACTGCGCTAATCCGCTCCCCAGTACCATTTCCAGTGTTGGTCACACCCATGAGAGACATTGTTGTAGCTATGGCGGTTCTGCTATGTGCCAAATGTGTTCTTGGCCGAAAGCTCTGCATTCAAGAAGGGCATGTCCAACGGTGTTTGGGGTGTCAAGTGTGTGGGGTATGTCTCTCTCGTAGTTGGGTATGTTTTCCCAGTACTTTCCGCACTTGTATGCGCTGTGCAAAATGCTTTCCACATGGCGTGTCGACAGTCCTATTTTCGATGTCTTTCCATCGTATCCCTTTCTGGATTTCGACATTTATGAGCTGATTGTTCGCTATCTCTGCTACGCCGATTTGACCATGTCAAGAGGCGCCAGGCTTTAGCTCTTTCTGAGGTTTCTGTTCTGTTGGTTTATCCTGGCTTGGTAGTGGTTTGCCTGGGTGGAGTCAGGAAGTTTGGCTCTGGTGACGAGGAAGGGTCATATTCTTGTAGGCGTGGGGAGTTGCCTGTTCGTTCGGCGTCTTCTGTTGCAAGTGCGAGGGCACTCGCTTTCTTTACTCCTCGAAGTTTGCTGACTCTGATTACGGTGAACAGGCGACGTCTGCTGCGCATGCCTACAATCACGTAGCTTCTGGAAGACGCAGCTCCCTTTCATTTACAGCTATCCTTCATCCTCCCCCTTCGGCAGCTTGGCAGTCTTTCTGAGCCAACGAACCGAATGAGGATCTGGAGCTTCGTCCAGGTTTTTTACGTTGAATTTTTTAGCAGTGCGGCCTTCACCTCACATATATAGCTGCCTCCGTGGTTGGCCGGGCGGAGTCGAATTCGATGTTGCTTCATTGTCATCGCCGCATCATAAGCTGGCGACTGGTTGTGGGCCTTTAGCTTTGGAGGTCTTCGTTTTAGCCGCAACGTGTATGGTCTGATTTTTCCGTCTTGCGCTTTCATTTGGTGGGTACGTGGCTCATCGAAGACTCTGAATTCTGACCTGAGATATAATCCGATTCAGATGTTTGAGGATCTCGGTCAAGCCCTCGTTAGATGGTATGCTCTCTGGAGGGTCTCAATTATGCTCTTTGCGTGAGTTCCGTAGTCGTTGTAGTACGTCGAGGACTTGTTTCGCTGCCTTGGAGCAGTTGTGGAGGCTGCTGTGACCTGTCTCATGCCTGTGAATTCAGGGAATCTGCGTTATCCTCTTTGTCTGTGACTTGAAGGGGGTGTGGTGCTAACGAGGTATCGCAGTCCTCCCGTTGCCAGTGTTTTGATCCTTCCAGGCATTGGCGTGCTTCGCTCTGGGGGACAATACCTTCCCTAACAATGTACTTTTGCGGTACCAGATTGGCATGTTTCGACAAATATCTCTGTCAATCTCTAAGCTCTTTCGCGACGATGTTTAACATTTTTAGGATGGTCTCTAGTAGAAGCGTGCTACGGGTCAATTTGGTGTCCAGGCTTGGAGAAACGTGCTAAACCTTGATCTAAGTGGCAATTGCTTTTGCTTTGCACCTTTGAGGTGTTCCATGGCCACCCTCATTCTGTAGGACCTCCGGCGTCTCCATGCATACAGTTGGGCATTTATTGTTCCACACGAAGGTACGGATCAATTTCGCATGTGGTTTCTCTAGTCCTCTGATGCAAGAAGTCTCAGCTTGAGGCCATACATAACTATCTATCCCTGAGGGAACGTTAGCCAGCCAGTGGCGGTGCGCCTATTGCGCCAAACTAATGAGCGGGCACTGTTAGGGACACTGCTCTGAGCTCATCGTTGGGGGCGCATTTCGGGGCGGGGAGGGTTTGGATGTATTTAGCTAGATATCATTGCGTGATGTCATTGGTTGATGGCTATTTTGGTGCGAGATGACGCGGGAACGGCTGGCAGCCGGATTTGGCTTCAAGCACCCACGTTCGCTCCGACACACAAATTCGGCTCGGCCTATTTAGGCAGACACTGTAAAGCCCCCAATTACATCGCATATACCGCCTTAAATCTTCAAATTAAGCACGCGTTTTGTGCGCACTGTTTAGTACA
>NHYE01001301.1:3067-18394 GCA_002938385.1 Gymnopilus dilepis | reverse complement strand
CGGCCTTCGACATGTTGGTATGCACATGATGCCCTGCTTTGGCCCCACTACCAGGCTTGCTTTCGGAGATACCCTCTCGAGAGGAGACATTAACAATGTAGGCGGCAGGTCTGGATCTCCCAGCGTCCCCGATATGTTGTCCCTGAAACGATGAACGGATGCCAAACATGAACGGTAGAAGTTCTCGAATGAGAATAAAGGGAACGAAGGTATTAACGCTATGCGCTGAAATGACGTCTTCGTAAGGGATTTCTGATATTCGTTGTGTCCATGACGAAGTTGCTTCTTGCGGTCGTGATGCAATGAGCTTGCCAGAAGTCTTCGTTGGATTTTCGAATGAAAGTGGTGGTAAGGCCCGGTGCGATGACTCCATCTCAGGTCGGACAATCCCCCCTCGCACCCGTGGAAGATAGTCAGAATGAAGAAGCACCCCACCAGTTGAAGCAGACGTTAGGTGCAATTCTCTTCGAATACCCGCCTCTTCTTGCTCCAAAGCATCTGTGAGCGTCTGGGCTGCATTGTTGATAAGAATATGAAGCTTTGGCTTGTCATCGAGACTCCAGCCTTGCAAGCAATCTACAACACATTTGATAAGAGAGAAGACGTCTTTTGCTGCACGAAAATCAGCACCGATAATTCTTAAACGCTCTTTCCAGACATCAGAATCTGACTCGGCCATATAACGCGTCTCCGCATCCTTCGGATAGCGCGAGGAGACGATGACACTTGCACCGCAGCGCAATAAACGCAGGGCAGTATGATATCCAAGATTGACTCTGCCTCCAGTTACTAATGCTGTCCGTCCGGTTAGACCAAGAGCGGGTGGAAGGGACAAAGACGAAGATGAGATATTGAAGTCGCCGCATGGTATGCAAAGGGACGGATAGAGTGGATGAGACGACGTTATAAGATAGCGGCAAATATAACAGAATTTCTGCGCTTTCTCGCGACGCTGTTGGTGTATTGCATCGCGCAAGTCCGGTCCCATGGAAAGCTGAGATTTGACGACATCGGCGACTGTCTCCAATGGAGTAGAGGGGTCAAGACAGATGTCCGTATGTGGTAATTGAAGATAGGTTAGGACTTTGAGAGCTGCAGTAAGATCGATATCTGTTGGCATCATGTGATCCGGTATAGGGGCTGGAGAACGGGAATTCGAGATATTGACAAGGTATGCCTTGACAGAGGAGATGATGCTGGCAAATCTCATACGCGCAAGGGCGAGGGGAACATTATCGCCGCTGACCGCCCGGGCAAAGTTGTCTGTATGCCGGGGAAGGCAATGGACGACAAGAGATGGTATGCCTCCATTTCGGCACTGCTTCTGGTCCTCCAGGATTTGATCAACGATTACGGTCGATGTTTGGGTATCTACGAAGTGTTGGCAGTCTTCAAGTGTGTTCAACTTGTAACTTGACATGGCAATGAGGACGAGGGTATGGGCGGTATGAGCGCTGTGGACCCTGATCAAAGAGGATTCGTGAATTTGCTCACACGCTGAGTCAAGAGATGGCAGACTCCTAAACGAATACATAAATCTGCCCTGACGTACCAGAATTGATTTCATCCCTTTCGACCTCCTTCGTACTTGCCAGAATGGTTCGACACCGATATCGGGCCATCGTTCGCCAGCTAGCCAGAGTCCCGCCAGAAATAGTCCATGAAATTCTCAACGACTTGCCCATTGTCAAAATCCTCGAGCTAGTCAGTATCAGCGAAACATCATATCTCGAGCAATGCGTTTGCTCGCACATCGAATTGGGGAAGGTGTTTTCACCTTCTCATCTTGCAGAAGTGAAGGCGTACATGGATCTCTACCTGCGCATTCGACAGCGCCTATATGACAACCCTCAATCTCGTTTACCCGAGCTCAATGTCGATGCAGTCACATTTCTTCACAAAAGAAATACTGTTAACATCCCGACATTGCTCAAAGCAACAGTAATCTTGGACCTGCGGAAGTATGAACATCTATTTCCGTTGTTGACGTCGTACACACCTCTGCCAATTCCACCCCGTATTTTCTGGGCCGATTCACCTTCCGATTTGAATCAAATATTCGAAAATATAGATGCTGGGATGAAGCGGCTGGGCTTCCTCAAGGCCGAGCAACTGAAGCGTATGGCAGGGATTATCAAAGAGTATCCTGGAATGACCAGGGTCCGTCAGGATACCTCACAAGCACCCCGGAAAAATGAGGAACATAGAGTGAGCTATCTCCTTGGTTGTGCAGATAGGATGAAGACAGGGCAAAGCATAAAGGAGCAAGGTGTCGCTCTCTGTGTCTTCGCTAGAAGGCGACCATTTTTGGTGCCTTATGACAGGTTCGCATTTCCCAACAATTCGAGAGCAATATGTGCTGACATATGGCTCAGGCTCTTGAGGTTATTCTTAAAAACCATGAATAGATTCCCTCCAGATGATGAACCTGGGACACTGAAGTCAACAAGGAAAAGGAAAACACCACATCGGTATCCTGCACAGCTTAAAGCCGTGCTGGAAGGGATGAGGTATATCTATCCGCGCCACAGTGATACGTGTGGCGACCTGCCAAAACCGCTTCCCCGCACGAAAAACACGAAATACGCTGCTCACAAAGGGAAAGGTGCTCAGGGTCAGGATCAGCCGTCATTTGAAGTTCACGAGGACTATCCACGTCTCAGAGACGTGCCGGTATTCGAAGCCATTTCGCCAGCGTCTGAAAAGGAACTTGACTGGCTAGAAGCCTTCCTATATGTGTGCAAGTATATGTCGGAGATGGAAGAGGAATGGAAAAGGGGGCAGACCGTTGCTGGTTATTGGAGTGCGCATTAGAAAAACGAACAAAATGACTGAGATGTATGCCTTTATGTCGATGATACGGATTGGTTACTGAGTGGAACTGAGCAAACGAACAAGTTCTGAGAGACTCTTCGTCCAGTCTTTGCCTCCGACGAAGATTAGCAACAAGAGGAAGCCCGTGGGAAGACACAAGACACAACCAAGATTGATTTCAACTTTCAAGATGACCTCATCTTTGCCTCAATCTTCCTACGACTCTTTCATTCCATGATGCTAGCATGAGAGGCCGTCAATGGGGCATCTAGCGCTGGACTGATTATGGAATAGCCAACTTCAACTCAAGACGTCTAATGGCTTTCCCGCATGGAAGTCTTCATACATAATCCCGCATTGAATGCCTACTACTTCCAACAGCTTCCACACTGCAGTAGACTGCATACGATCCGTATAACACTTGAGGCACATTCTCTGATGGCGGCTGCTTCTCCATCAAGGCTACCAGGTCTGACTGCTGTGACTACTTATCGACGACTTCTAATTCGAATAGGATCACCCACGACTACTAGATTCTGTTCCTAGGATTCTCATCAGTTTTCCTACCTTGGTCCTTCTCTGTCATTTGCTATGTGGCCCTACAGTCAATCTATACCTGACAGAAGATTGATGGTTTTGTACGAATGAAAAATCATGCTCTAGATTCGCCCTTTCCCAGTCCTTTCTGAGCTGCAATAGCCTGCGGCAGCCTATGTATTCACTGAGCAATTCCATGGAAATTCCTCAGCCTTCCCTACTCCGACCTCGTCATATACAAGCATACATTTTACTCAGTATGTGGTTAAACCTTTGACCTGTACCTGTGTAAAAACTCCCTCGACGTCCTGCAGCTTTGGATCAATCTTTACACTACGTGGACACCGGTACTCCGCTCAAGCATGGCGAAACTTCTTTTCAGCTAGTCATATGTCAGTACGACCCAATGACGAAGCTTGCGCCAGGTGCTGCATGGCTAGTCAACATGACAAGCAATCATGCCAGAAATTCGCCCCATACGCCTTGCATAGTTGTTGCATTGCAGCTAGAATGCTGTACGCGTTGTGCAAGCTACCGCGTCCAATCAAAAATCTTTTCTGTCTTGCTGGCCGCTTCTGACTCGAGCATTTGCTGATTTTTTAGAGGCGTCATGCTGCTCAGAAGTCTTTCTATACTCAGCAGCAGCTTTCAGGCTGATAGGTGGTACTCGGTCAAAATTATGTATTGGAACTAATGGTCCTCCCCGTTCCAGGCGAATTTGGATATTTCTAGGACGAAATCCACATACAATACCGATTTCTAATGAAGCTCTCCTTGAAGAATGGCTATCCTTGTTACATGTAAAGTGCCACGGCTTCTTGCTCTAGGAGCAGCCCGCTTTCTTCCATCATTCCGGCTCCATATTGAGGAACTGACCTAAATCGATTGGCTCGTCCAACTTATGGGTACCGAGACTTGACTGGTCTTTGCTGCTGCTTATCAGCTCATGCCCATTTTTCTACTGCGGCATCGGTATTGAAAGAACCTCCCCGCCCTTACTCAAGATCAAGGGAGAGCACCCTCGTAACATAGTGGAATGGCTCTTAATACTAAAGTGTGTTACTCCGTCACCGTCTGTCTGATCAGGAGGGGATCAGCTCTCGATTTAGGACGTGCGAGCTAGTGGGCTTGGTAGTCTCAAACAAATTTACTGTGTACAGAACAGCAATAGTCCCCGTAAGTCACCTCCAAGGTATCTATTGTTTTATCGTCAGTTACTGTAGCAAGTACTATCCTAGGGCTACGATTCTACACATCCCAAAGACACGGAAACTACCCCGTACAATCAAATGGCGCTTCTCATGGAACACTCCGTATCCACTTGACCAAGTGCTCCTCCAGGAAGACGTAAGTATGTTCGCTTGTCTGTCAGCCCTGAGTAAACCAAGCAAAAAGTATTCGGGTATACCATATATGGCAAGCCCGAAGCTATTTGCGGAAAGTTTACGTTTGGCGGGATAGCCCCTTTTTCACGAGAACCTTCCGCTGTGAGAGTTCACTTTTACCTTGTGAATCGAGGGAGTTATTCCAATCTCACCAGGAAATATTGCAAGGTGACCTTTTTTCCTGAACGAAACTCTGATCTTCCTCAAGTGAGACGCGAGCTCCCGGCATTTTTTGTTCCACGTGTTTATAGTATACCTGGCGCCTAATCACCCAGACTGCAAGATAAAAGTATTGATTCTGGCCATGAACGGTATTAGTCGTAGATAATGACAGAACGAGGCTGTGAAAGCATCGACAATGCTGAGGGCCAGACATCAAGTTGGCCAGTCTATCAAAATGCCTATCAGAAGTCCAAAGCCGAAGTTATGTATAGGCCACCCAGCCGCCTGGTCTCGACGATACGGCAATTCGATATGTAAAAGCCCGCCAACGGAAGGTCTGATTACTCTTTGAGTAGACAGTAGACAGTCTAGGGCCTCGTGAATGCGCAATCCTTGAAGTAGGTAAAATCCTGTGCGACAGCACTCTTATTGGGTACGGAAGAAACCATGTCGCGCTTACAAACAGTGCTGCATTACTATCAAGGAAGGCTGTTTATAGGAGGAAGCAAAATTTGCGGAAGGTCAGAATAAGGCAAGAATGTCAGAGAAATCGTGCTGCTCGGGAACAAGATAATCACTGGACAGGGCTATAATCCTCCATATTCCCAAGACACGCATCCCATGTTTGGCCCTTGCTCTTCAGGAGCTCTTGAAAGGCGAATGCTCATCAGAAGTCTTTGCAGAACGTCGTTAATCCAGTCCCGACAATACCAATTAGGATTGAGAACAGCGAGGGGAGTTTAACGCTTTGTCCGTCCTGATATCGGGAAACTACTCCGATTTTCGATTCAGTGACATTGTGAGTACGCGGCAGATCCTTGTGACGAAGAAGCACTGCAAGAGGTGTCCCTCAGAAGGAAACAGATTCTGAGAAGTGGTGTCACGCCATCCCGAGGGATCGTCCTCCTGAAGGCCGAGCCAACTGATCGAACGATCGATGTCAGATTCTTCCTCGCTATCTTTTTCTGAAACCCATACTCTCTGGCAGATCCTGAGACACACTTCATTCCACTTGTAGGGAGGATAGAAGCCCAGGAGAGAAAATGTGGTCCTTCACAAATGACAATCCCTGTGAGACCAAGTCCGAGAGCTGAAGAATTACCATATGCTCGCTCCAGCGATGTCGCGACCAATGTACTGCCTGTGGCAGACATCCGCCCGTCCTAGCGATACTCCACTGTAGCATAATGTACGACGTAGGAGGCGCCATATACCTAGTTTCCACGCAACCATCTCAGAAAAGCACAACTCGTTCGTAAGCACGGTTGCTCGCTCGCGCATCCTTCCGAGTTTGATTCCCACTGTCATGAGAAAGACAGGGACTAACAAAACGTCACCAGAAGTCATGGCGGCCTGTGGCTTTGAGAAAGAACGCAGCGAGCCTCGTGTAACGGTTGAGAAACAGCGATACCCAGAGTCGCCTGGTGCCCCACAGCAAGGAAGTGGGGGTAACTTAAAAGACACTGGTGACTGAGAAATCACCATTCTTTAGCGCAGCAAAGAACCCGAGTTCAAGAGTAAGAGAAGGTGAGCCTGATCGATGATCTTGATGACGGAGCTAGCGGGTTCCCAATCAGCAACGAGAATAACCATTGACAGAAATACCTGTCCAGGACCAGAGCTACCATAACGCGCATTGTCATGGGTTCGACACAACGGTAGGAAAATGGATGCTCACGACTTGACATGGTAAAATACTTCACATGACTGAGTCAGTGTGGTATTCTTATCCTCTTCAGAATCTCCATGATGCCGAGACTATCAGAGATTAGTCGTTGAGTTAGTGTGGAATTATTGTACCGTCCCTTCCGTTGGCCAAGGACAAAGCCCTTCCGTCGCCGTCAATGCGTTGTTTCATCTAGGCGCTGTGGGTTACATAAGCGCCTCTAATGGAGGAAGTAGGTGACGTGATGAGGTGTAACGGCTGTCTGGTCACTCAAGTGCTCCTGTCTTTGTTCCTTTGCCATTACCTGCCCTCACAGGAATTGCCTCCAGAAAATCTTTTCGTTATCTCTGTTTTGTTCAGTCGCACATGTGCCCTTCCTGCTGAAATTCCTGTCCAGATGTCAAATTGTGACTTGCAGTCTCTTGATGTACAGATGGAAGCCAGAATTGAATGATATCCTATTCTCGGAGGCAAAATGTTCAGTGTCTAAACTTAACACAATTCATCGAGATCTGGCACGGTAATCGGGGACTGCCTTTGGTACGGAGTTGATTATAAACGCTCAGAGAGTGAAACGAGGCTCTCATTTGCTTTTCCTCGACGCCGCTGCCTGGGGTGTGGCTCTAGGTGATTCAACCCTCCCTCCAACTCCCTCTCTGCGAAACCCATCCCGACCCGACCTACTCATTATGCCTGTTTCCCGACGCTTCAGCAACCCTGCAGAGATTGCGTGAGTCGACAATGTCCTTAATCGTCGTCTTTTCCTTAAACAGGCCGTCCCTAGGCATGGCCCTATCATTGGAGGGTTCACTATCAATGCCATCTTGCTCGGAGTAATGACAACGCAGGTATACCTGTACTATACCTCCTTCAAAAAGTGGGTCACATATTCCGTGGGTCCTCGACCCTGAATTATGCTTAACGGACTGTTGCAGGGACAAGATGTGGATAAAAATCTTCGTCAGTCTCGACTATTATATTATCGCATGGTCCTGCGCTTTTCATGCTGACGATTTCATGACAGGTTGCGCTCATCTATGCCCTTGATATTGTGAATACCGCCTGCGACGCCGCCTATATCTATGAAGCACTCGTCATTCACTTCGGTACGTCAACCTCTTGGCAGCTCGGGTACGGTTTGTTCACTAGCCAATTAATTATCTAGGCGACTTGACCTATCTCGGGACCGTTACCTGGCGTAAGCAATACTTGCGAATTATCTTTCCAGCTTATTGACCAAAAAATTGTCTCACAGTTTTCGATACTGGTAAGAGTTTGAAAGCAAAGGGGAACGACTCGCTCACTTAAGCTCTCCTGTTAGATCCATCTGTTACGGTAATTCCTTTTTCTCGGAGCATCAATTCCAAGGCTCATGCAAATAAAGGGCGTCATTGTCACCGCAGTGCAGTCATTCTTCGCTTGGCGTATCTGGGTCCTGACGAAGAATTGGTTCTTCCCTGCACTTATCATCGCTACTGCGATCACTGGAGGAGGTCAGTACATGCTCCATCTGCGCCACAAATCAGACTTAATCTCTAATTTGTTTAGTCACTGCTATCGTTACTCCGGCTGAGGTTGCTAAAGCTCCGACCTTCGTCGATTTGATCTTTGCGAAGGTGAGCGGGGGACCCGAGTTGAAGCTGCTTTTCTCTGATCCTTGGATGTCCGTATGCAAAGGTGCCGATCATTATCTGGCTGTCATCTGAAGTGCTTGGAGATATTCTCATTACCACGATCCTGGTGACATACCTGTAAGATGTTATTTTTATTCTGCCTTTGGAGTCTGAAATTCACACTTGTTCCCGTAGTGTGGGTCCATGAGCTCTTTGCAATCAGTAGAGAAGATTTTCACGTCTCGTTTCTCTAACAGTCGAGGCACAAGACAGGATTTGAGCGATCAGATCTTCTCGTCGACAGAATTATCCGAAGTAAGTTTTTCTGTCGAACATTTTTGACCACTAAATAACTCTGTTGTTCTAGTCACTATTCAGACGGGTCTCATCACGTCCATCGTTGCAACTACCAATCTGATTGTCTATCTCACCGACGTATGTCTAAAGTTTGTGCTACATCTTGAAGATAGATTAACCTGGGGTTTCATTTCTAGAAAACTGGATTGTAAGTCCTTTCACTATACTTAGCCGTTGGTCACGTCCTAAAGAAATGCAGGCATCTTTTGTTCAACTTCCCGCTCGCGAAGTTGTATTCCAATTCGTTGATGAGTACTCTCAACTCCCGCGGAATCTGGATGCAGGGGCCTAGTGGCTTGTCGAACAGTGGTACAGACGAGCACACAATCTCGATGAACAATATCAACAGCTACAGGCCGCCTCCCCCTCCTCCGATGAAGCCTGTGAGTAAAATTTCTGGCAGCCTATCTCAATCGCCGATCCCTTACCGTCAATTAAAACAGTCTGGAATGATCAACTTGAGCGCTCCTAAGCACACTGAAGTATATGTCAATGTCGAGTCAGAAGTTCAGGACGGCAACAACAGTCTGCGTAGCAACCTACCTCTGGGCAAGGGCGCTTTTGATGAGGATGATAAACGCAGCTATCCTTGATCGCGTCATTTGTAGTTGTAGATCGACTATGTTTTGGGACTTTCTATGGAGTTGAGAGGATATTTATTTTTTAAAATTACTGGATACCTTGACTTTCGTTCACGCCCTTATGTAGTAGTTTGTACACAATACTGTAATTCCAGACACGCCTTACAATTCATTCATTCCTTTAACAAAGTTTGCTCAAAGGCCCGGGAAGCGGGCCTCGATCAATCATCCATTTTTGGTTGGATTTGCCACAACGGTCACTCAACCATCCACGTTGATGCGAGAGCCGCATGTCTCTTCCTTGCACCTCCATCGTATGAGCTCTCCAAGGACGACATACGACAATCTTCGCACTGGCAGTCTTTTCCTTCCAGCTAGACATATGTAGAAGCTGTGCCGTCTACCCCAGACCCGGATCCGCCGCTATCCCGGAAGGACATTTACCGAAGGGAACCCGAGAATGAAAGCTCGCACACCGAGGAGTCCAGAGCGGGGGCTGCGCTGACGGGCTGAACACGTATTCAACACGAAACCTGGGGTGCCACGGTATTTGCGACCTTTCTTCATCGCTTGCCAGTAGAAGGATAGTCGACGTGTATCAGGTTGTACAGTGCGGCAATGGCTCTGTCCGACCTCACTATATCTCTCCTTCTTGCGGTTCTACCAATCTGTGCCATAATCTTTGGATTATACTCGACGCTTAGGCAATGGCATGGATCGAATAACCGCGACATTCCTTATCCGCCTGGACCCCCGGCAGGGAGTTTCTTAGGGAGCGCGAGCATACTTCCTAAATCAAAGCCTTGGCTAACGTACGCGGAATGGGGGAGGACATATGGTGTGGAATACGTTTGCGCCGCGTATCATGATCGCAATATCTGACTCCCGACCATCTTAGGCGATATAGTTGACCTGAACATTTATGGTCAACATACCATCGTTCTAAATGCTGTTGAAGACGCCGTTGAACTGCTCGAGCACAGAGCTGCTCTGTATTCTGACAGACCAGAGGACCCTCTAATCAAGCTGTAGAATATTCAATTTTGCCTGTCATTCGTTGCGCTCATTGAATTTCTATCTAGGACTGGTTGGGATTTTAGCATCGAATTGATGCCATACGGAGAGCACTGGCGTGCTCATAGGAAGCTCTTTCAGCACTGCTTCCGGTCGAAAGCGTCTGCTGCCTACAGGGCCATACAGTCGGCGAAGGTCAATGACTTGCTGTACAGTCTGCTAACAAGGCCAGGGGAGTTCAGGGCGCACTGCAAACAGTAAGCGAATGGTTCTTTCTATCCCCATTTACGTGACATCTCTTTCAGAACCGCTTCCGCTATTATGATGGCCACGTTATACGACAACGACTTGAAGCCCGAGACGACAGCCTATTTCACCGGACTCGTTGATCAGGGTATTGAGAAAGCCGAAATCAACCCTAATACGGTCGTTACATTCTTAAAGACCTTCTCCATCCTTCGACATTTGCCCACATGGTTTCCAGGAGCAGGCTTCAAGCGCTCCGCCACTGAAGTGAAACGATTTGCTGATCAGATGCGGGATGCTCCAATTGACTATGTGGGAAAGGGCCTGGTGAGTTTCACTTTTGACATATCATCCTCCTAAACTCTGAAGCTCGGCCAAAGATCAAGGGGACATTGGGACCTTCGCTGGTATCGGACCTTTTGGAGAATTGTTACGTACAGAAGGAATTTGATATGGTGAAGCGCCTTGCCACCAGTAGTTGTGTTGGTGAGCCTTTCTATTCTATCTCATTGCTTTAGTTGAACTCACCAGGTACCGGTCGCAGGCGGGATTGATACTGTAAGCTCCTGCTCCTACTCCCCCGCTCCTCCGCCTGAAGTTCAGGAACTGATTGAGTTCTCCGAAGGTGGCGTCATCTCTGGCAAGCTTCTTCTTGTCTATGGCACTGTTTCCGGCCGTCCAGAAACAGGCCCAGCAAGAACTCGACAGAGTCATAGGCATGGATCGTCTCCCTAATTTCGACGACCGACCTGCTTTGCCGTACCTGGAAGCAGTATACCGCGAACTTATGCGATGGGCACCAGTATTCCCTCTCAACACACCCCATGTCAGTGTCGAAGATGATATATACAAGGGCTTTTTTATCCCAAAAGGTATTGTCTTCTTCGCTTGCAGAGTCGCTGCCTTACTGAATGCTTGTGTCTGCGTATTGTACTAGGTTCAAGCATTGTCGCAAATATATGGTGGGTCGCCTGTCTATTTATAGGCGCCTTGATGTCTGATACCTTCATCAGGTCAATGACCAGAAATGAGGAAAGATACCCCGAACCAGATGTCTTCAATCCAGACCGCTTCCTTAACGCTCAGGGAGAGTTGAATGACGATGAGAAGGTCCTTACTTTTGGATTTGGCCGTCGGTGGGTGCTTAGTTGTTTAAGACAAGGGCAGACGCTGATTTAGTCCGACAGAATTTGCCCTGGGCGATATATGGCTTCGTCGACAGTCAGTACCTTTTATGAACGCATTATACCTTGAACACTGAGGTTAACTCCATGTCATAGATATGGCTCGCTATGGCATCTGTTCTGGCGACTTTCGACATAGGGAAGAAAACGGACGAAAATGGAGAAGAGATTCCGATCGATGTGGACTATGGCGATGTCATCAACAGGTTCGTCGATCCTAGTTAATTCTGGCTCTTCGGTTGATTAAGTCAATACAGTCGCCCCGGTACGTTCGAGTGCTCGATCAGCCCACGGAGAGGGAATTCTGGGAAACTCATCAGAGAAGCCACCCACACGCCCACTTCATGATCGACAGTGGCGATACATTTTGGTTTTGAGCAGATCTGACCAGACTTTCCGGCCAATGTGTCTGCAAATTTTCGGTCCCGAGATTGGGCTAGGACGACTCGCACAGTATTAAATTATATTAATTTACTCATGCAATGGTATTTAATCACAGAAGTCCATGGAAATCGGGAGAGGGTGGCCCTTCAGTCAACGTGTACGGTAATATCCACTCTCGGTGCCGCCCACTGAGCATTTGGGCCCTGTCACAAGGGTATTTTAGCGTGCAATGGCGTTCAGGAGCGACACATAACTTACCAACTTGACATCGTAAGTTCGCCCCGGCTGGAGGATCTGTGGGGTCTCTGCTGTCAAACCCCTGAAGCTCCAGCCACTTCGCGAATTCAGCATACAGATGAAAGTCACTGAATACACCTTGGAGAGAGGATTATTGAAGATCAAGTGCCTGTTCCTTCAGGTTAATTCTGTGGCCAAGTCTGGGGAGCGAGATTCACTAACCAGCCAGTGCCCTCCTATGTTGATGAATCAGTATACCGCGAAAAAAAAACACAGAAGTGATCTCAATCTCACCGAACCGAGATACACCACCAAGTCAATGAACGCAACAATCAAGATCGACAGACCCGTCTGAACAACGACTAAATGAATGAGAAATTTCAGTCAAATCAGATCTGCTGGATCGTGCTATGCATAGTACTCGCATCGAAGGCCTTGATCAAAGAGCGTATCGTTGTGCGAGAATTTATTTTGGTGGGTGATCTGCGTGCAAAAATACCTTGTGAGTCCCGAATAGGACTCGGGTCGAAGATAGCATTTTAGTACATACCCTACACAGCAGGTGTGAGTGCTGACTGTAAGGCAGAATCGTGCATGTTGACTTACAAATACCACATGTGAATGGAAAACACGATCGCAATGCTAAAAACGCCAGGTATGAGCCAAAGCAGGACCGTAGTCTGCAAGAGGGGCGCTGAGTTGCGGCAAGAGCGACATTAGAAGGAGAAATCAACCTTGTTGCTTTCAAACTCATTCACATTTGTAACATGCGCTTTATGAGCGGAGTTGAGGATGCCTCCGACTGCGGAAGTGATTAAGAGCGAGCTGCGGAGGTAGAGAAAATGGGACTTACCAAAGCTTACGACGGAGGCGACCATGACGAGGACCATGTAAATCCAGGTACCCGCCAACTGGTACGTGCGCCAGGCCAAGAAGCATTGGATCATGAACAGTATCACTGCCTGTTATACCAATTAGACGATGCCCGGGGGTTCAGAAGAAAGTATTCTCACCGTAAGGATGGGTTCTAAAGTGCGTTATACCATGTTAGCCTTAACTTCAATTTTAAATTTCATTAATCGTGCGCACCGGTGTCAAGAACTAGGTATGCGTCCGTCAACGACAAAGGCACATAGAGGAAACGCGAAAACACGTACGCCAGGATACACTGAGCAGATGATCTACATTTCCGAAGAAGACGATCATAGTCCGATATAAATAAGTAAGGTTGAAAGTCGTATTCAGAATGTTAAGAACGAAAAGAGTGGCGACCTGAGCGATTATTTGACCAACGGTCAGGGCGTCCTGGTTTTGATTCCGACTCTTTGAAGAACTGTGTACTCACGAAGATTCTCATCCAGATATTATCTCTTCGAATTTATATTCAGGTCCATCCTATGGCTGGAAAATAAAGCCACGCTTACTTCTTGTGTTGGGTAAAATATAGGAGAATTTGCATGAACATAATGCCCAGCAAAATCAGACCAAAGACGTAACCAACAAACAACGGCCCCAGGCTGAGAAATGGACGCGCTTTAGGCGGGAATGCAAAATAAAAACAAGTGAACCCACACGTTGCTTGTCATAACGGTCGGAGACTCCATCGTCAAAGGTCGTAATTTCGTCTCGCTGGGAAGGGATTATAGGCGTTACATAGCTTTCTCCTGGGTTTATAAACGCTTGAATGGACTCTGGACCTATTCTGTCAGTGTCGCCGAGCGTCGCAGTTAGCATTTGTATCAGCCTGACATCAGTTTGCCGTTGCCTTCGGCTATGACAATTTGACGTGTCCGAGTCTATGGCATATCGTTTCAAGTGCAAGCAAGAGGCTTGGGCAGCGGTTAAGGGAGTTAACCTTGCAAGGAAGGAAGAACCAAGCCAAGATGACCTGCGCAAATCCTACAATTCGGCTACAATACAATGGCAGGTGGCAGTTGCGGGTGGTAACATCCTAGCTTGGCCTGTCCAATTCCTGAGAAGCAGACAGCAGCTTGAAAGGAAGATGTCTTCTGTGCACGCAGACGGTCTCCACTGTTCCTTATATCCTAGAGCCTCGGGGTGCAGGCAGAGGAAGAGTCCCCGAATGTCGCCACTTTTGACTTGCCGGCGGTCATGCAGCAGGACTCGAGCCCAGGTCGAGTTCACAAGCTAGCCAGAACTTCCACCAGAGACGCCGTCGGGAGCAACACGCCACAGTTGGTTCTTGTTGACTTCATATGCAAGATAGCCCTACATCAAGTCAGTAGACAATTTGGAGACCAACAGTAAAGTCAGGAAGCAACACGGAAGCCGAATTCTTGAGACTTCCTCTCAAAAGTATGAGAATATGATACATACGTAGGAGCTCTCAGCAGATGGCATGGAATAGAGTTGAACCAAAGGAAAAAGGATTGGCACAACGCGGCATGAAGAAAGGTCGAGAGTCAACGGCGCTTGAATGCCGTCGTTCCGGAGCCCAAGCGCTTCATAATTTAGAAGCCGATGATCCCCGACCTCTCCGAAGCCCTCGCGTGATAACACGCCCACGTGAGCGCGCAGTTGTGTCACAAATCAGTAACATCAAGGTGCATCACGCAGCTCGTCGTCCCTCTCCACCTGCTGCTATCGCGCTTACGAGGGCTCAAATTCAAGCCATGCTTTTCTGTCCCTTGAAAATGTATCCAGCTCAATATCATGACCAGAAACCCCGAGAAATGCCCACCTTGTTATCGTCCTGAGGCAGAAGAGCGGCGCGAATATCTACGTCACGGACCAGGCTTCGACGTTGATAATGCAACGATAGCCTCGGCTTCATATGGACTCCACTGCTCAGCCACTGTCCACAAACTTTGCAGATCGTCAGCAGGCCTTTTGCATGCTGGCAAAGATGAATGAAAGTCTGACAAGCCTCGCAATGTCCATTCATTGGATGACTTCCCGTCGCGACTAGGATTCTAGATACAAAATTCTAGATGTGAACGGGGTGCCAACGTCGGAGTTTTAATTGAGAGATGCAACCTCCCGATCCGGAGGTTCATGAGGACTCTCGCCCGTTTTGGACCGCTTGCCTACCGCGTATCACTCAGTAGGTTCGGCAAAGTTTAGAAACAGCGTTTATTACTGGGAGAGGGGGGGTAGGGGCCTCGTCTAGACTAAATGTTTAGAAAC
>NHYE01001298.1:2923-15287 GCA_002938385.1 Gymnopilus dilepis | reverse complement strand
CTAGTCTAGTAGCACCCTCCAGCCCGCAGTCGTTCTTGTTTTCAGATACAAATCAGACCTGAATTTCACACCAGAAAATCAATCATGATGGAGTCAGGGAATGACTTGAGGTGAATTTGACTGCGGGTTGGTTTGGAGCGTAGAGTAGAGTAGATTGATGGCGGGATGGGGGCGATCACAGTACGAGGGCATATGGAGGTGAAGGCGAAGGAGGAAGGCGAGGTCGGTGGTGGCGCGCGAGGATTATGGCCGGCGAGGAGAAACGTAACCTGAACGCAACCTGAACTCTACAACTAGGACAAGCGACAAGTGGCTCAGACGGCGGCGTGTTTAGGAAGGAGCATGTTGTATGTCTCGGTCTGTCGAGGGTCCAAGTGCTAGCTCTCAGATCTCAGATCTCACCATCCACAATGACCACGAACTAGATATCAACTCATCGACGACGCCATGCGATTACAGAATCCGTCTTGCCCAGATCCAGGCTTCAGGGGCTTGGTGAATTCAGGCGACTGATCTACAGACCATATTCCGCGTTATGGACCAACGATGGACCACGACAAAACTGGACTGAAATGAGCCACCCTGCCCGTAGAAGCCTGGACATTGACGACAGTCGAGACGTGGGTAGGAGCGTGGGTGAGTCAGATCGATGGCGACGACTTGACTCAAGGTGGCGAGGCAGAGGGTGACTACTCTAAGGAAAGGGCGGGTTGTGGACAAGGACATGGCTTGTCGGTGTTGTCCCTATGCGTTTATTCAGCTCGGTTAGAATAGAGAGAAGTCGGGCGAGGTTGTAGAAAGGATGACTGTAGGAGATGGGACGTGTGAAGAGGACTCGCTGCAATCGTGGTGGCTGGCAGGTTTGGAAGGTGATGCCAAACAGGAACAACGTCTCGGAAGCGTCGGATCTCGACTCCGAGTTCCTCTCCTTCTACAACGACCATCGTCTTTACACCTCGCCATGGCTCGATAGGACGCGTTTTCCATGGAAAGGCTGTACGAGTGAGTCTCTTTCTAGCAACTCACGCCTCTGGGGTGCTTACAACGCGTCAGCGCTGCAGCAAATCTAAACGTTGAACATCTACCGTCGACAGATCCAGGTTTTTCTCTCTCATCCTCTACGACCCTGCAGGAGCGTTCCACACGCGTCAAGAACACAGATCTAGCTCAGGTGAGTCTCTCTCCTTCTGCTCCCTGCTGTATGGCCCAAATGACGCGTCACTGCATCCTCAGCAGGCTGCAGAACGTCCTCGGAGTCTTCAACCGCCCGACACCTAGGCAATTCATCATCTTTCCACGATACGCAGGATCCTCGACTTTGTGCAGTATTCGCTCCTCAAGCTCAGGTACGCCTTCTCTAGGGACGAATCACGCGTCCTGATCTCCGAATTGGTACCCAAAGCTGTGTTTTAGGTTGTAGTCGTACGAGTTTGGCTTAGGCTAGCCATGTACGAGCCTTCTTCCTTTCGCAGTGCCGTAAGTAAGCAGCATCAAAGTCAACGTTCTTTCCTTACAATTACTTACCCCTTTCGAGCTCTCAGTCCTATATTTTGTCCCCAATGTGACAGGGATTACTGCCATCCTCGACAAGCCGGGACGACCTTGAACTACTGCATCATCGAGACTGGGACGCAAGAAGCTGCGTGCGTGCTTCACTTGGAGGCTTTATTATCTTGTCTGACCATTCTTCTTAGCGTTGACCCACTTCGTCATTTGCACTACTGTTTGACTTCTGATTCCACGCGAAGGCCGTCGTCACCCAGGTCGCCTTTCGCACGCGTATGCCCGACACACGACACATTCTCGAAGGTGACGGTGGATACCTAGCAATGTGGAGGATGTCATCAATGTCCGTCATTGGGATCCCGTACGTCTCATAGCCTCAGTTCAGAGCCAAAGTCATCCGCAGACTGACTATATGCTCTGACCTTCTGCAACAGATCATCTCACCAGACCGCAATAGCATTTCATTGCCGCCAATTGCTCCTCCTTCGCATGCTCGCCAACCCAATCGCAAAGCTACATACTTGGTGAGTGACCAATCATCTATTCCACTTCTCTTTTTCTCGCTTCTCGCATCCTCCGCTGTTTCCGTGCTTCCTGTGCGTCAGCCACTCAACGGCTCTCTGACAATGAAGAGACGACCGACTGTATGTATGTTGCTGGGCATCCCAGGGTATAGCTGTCGTCTCTTGAACCGGAATTGCAGTGTGATTGAGTGGCTGTTCGTTGAGTACCGAACATCTTGCATTTTTCACGATCCCTCGCCCTCTTTCGTTGTGGTCTTTGGGCCTGTGTCCAGAATTGATTCTTGATGGGGTCGATATCGATGCAGGGAATCGTCGAGGGGGGCCCTTCATCCTTTCGTTGCTGAATCTCGTCTCAGCTGCTTCAAAGCTTTGTCGGT
Source organism: Gymnopilus dilepis (assembly GCA_002938385.1). NCBI lineage: Eukaryota > Fungi > Basidiomycota > Agaricomycetes > Agaricales > Galerinaceae > Gymnopilus > Gymnopilus dilepis. Next base: position 12,880 of record NHYE01001298.1, on the reverse strand, counting down.
CCTACTGTCCTTCTTTACAGCTTTCCTTCCACTGTTTTGTATCTCGCGTCACTTGCCCTTCTTTCCTTGATCCCGATTCTGCGCGGAAGTCGATGTTCTCGTTTCTGTTTGTTTCTTTTCTCATAATTCCTTCTACTTCGGGAATCTTTCAGGCTATCTCACCGCTGCCCGCTCGATGAAAATTACATGGACCAGATGTTGTTAAGCCTTGCTCTGCAAGAGATTACCCATAAGCCCATTAAATCTCAATTTCGTCGACGCGACTAGCGGTCGTGGATGTCCTAGACTGTCCTGATCTTCCTTTCTTCCTTTATTTCCCGATTCTGATTTCGTGCGAACGTCAATGCCCTGGTGTCTGTTCGCTTCTTTTCCTTATTTTTTATCTGAGCAAGCCTGCCACGGGTCTTCACTGTGCCACGTCCACCTGTTCAGAAAGATACTCGAGTACTACACATACGCATTTTATTTAACCTGTATTTATCCGATGCCCGTAGTACTAATATAATGATGCCTCTCCGTATTATAAGACAATCACAGCGAACTGTTCACGTTATAGAGAAATCCATTCAAACAGTCTTCGGCAATACTGGCAGTGAACGAATCCGGGTTATGTAGCTCGCTGGCCAGTAAGCATGCGTTCTAAGTTTTTCACAAAACGCGGCAGTCATGATATGTGCTAGTAGCACCTTCAAACAGGGACACCATGGCCTAAACTAATCGACAGACAGCAACCGTGGTCATTCAAGCTTGGACGAGGACCAACGCCTGGCTTCCAACCCGCAGGCCCTTGCTTCTCCATCGGAAAAATTCAAACCCGAGCTTCACACCAGCAAGTCTGATGCATAGTCAGCGAATGAGTTGAAGTGGCTTCGCCGCGGGTTGGGTATGGGACGTGGACGGGTCGCAGAATGAAGGTAGTCAGGGGTACGGAGGACGAAGAGGTCATAAAGAGTCAGTGACAGAGAGGATTACCCACGGCAGTAAAGAAAATTGCGCCTGAACTGCCCAACCAGGAAAATTGAGCGAGTGGCTCGAAACCCAACACCAACTCAGGGGCAACGCCGAGCGATTACAAACTCGGAGTTCGTCCGCCCATCCGGATCCAGGCTTCAGATAGCAAACGAATGCCGCCCCAGATCATACTTTGGACAATTAACCGACAGCGGCCTATGCCAAAGCGCAACTGGAATGTGTCAGACCGCCGCTTTGAAGCCTGGGCCCTGGATGGGGTGAACAGCCTAACAGGCGAGTCTTTGGCGAGTCCGGGGAATGACTGGAGCGGTAGTGGAGCATAGGACGCGGTCGTGAGCATAGCTCGTCAAGTTCACCAGCGTGAGCTAGTATAGTGGGGCCAGAAAGAAGTCGACTGCAGGAAGGATGTCCTGTTGAGCTGGGGTGTTGGCATCAAAGTCGAAGCTGCTGCCAAATAGGAACAACTTCTCGGTCCTCGGACGCATCGGATCTCGACTCTGACGCGTCATCGTTCCTCTTCTCTTCCACCACGACGATCGCCCTTTCCCCTGGCCATGGCTCAAGAGGACGCGTTTTTCGTGCAGATTCTGCACTAGCGAGTCTGATTCTACCTGTCCTGACCTCTGGGTTGCTTACAACGCGTCAGCAGTCCAGCAAATCTGATCTTCGACGGTCGACGGATATCGGCTTCCCTCATCCTCTACTACCGGCTTACACACGTCGTTGATGCAGATCTGACTCAGGTAAGCTCATAGCTTTTTACTCCACGCTGTACCGCCGCAATGGCACGTCTCTGCGGTGTTAATAGTCTTCCACCGCCCGACACTTCCCATTCGTCACGTCTCACAATGATCCGCAAGATCCTCGCCTCTCTGCACCCCTCGCCCCAACTGCTCTACGGACTTGGATGAACCATCGACCCTCGCCTTAGAATCGATACTCGAACCTGCGTTTTTCGGCTGTAGTCGTACGACTTCGGCTCACGCTGGGAACAAGCCTTTCTATCTGCAATGCCATAAGTGAGCCGCGTTCCAATCTGCCCTCTTTTCTAGATACTTGCTTACCTCTCCTTCGAGTTCTAACGCCCGTGGCTCGTCTTCACTAGGACTGCTACCTATGGCAAACCGTCTCCACTGTCCTGTTAGCCACGCCCATCCCTGACACGTCCTAAAGAGCGGGAGAAGGAGGATTAGGGGTGATGTTGTCGAGCATCAACGGCGAGATGTGAGTACTGATACTCTGGTGCATAGGCTTTCGGACAGCTGATTACTCGAGTATATGCGCCCGAATCCTTGTCCCAGTGGTCATTTCGTCAGCCACCACTTCGCCATCGTCAAGCTAACCGACCCCTTCGATTACAAGGACGATATTCAATGCACGCCTCCCCTCTCGGATATCCGCTGAGACTTATTGTAGGTGAGTGCCGTGCCTTCACTTGAAGATTCCTTCTATCCCTTGCCACTCTTTTCCAACAAACACCTTCTATACTACGCACCTTAGCCGGTCTGAAGGCGAGCTGTTGTCTCGTCAAGCCAAGGTGCAACGTATATTTCTTCAGACCTCGCTATCTGGTGTGAAAGTTGTTACTCGTTCCGCTCCCGCCATGAGTGAGAGCGAGACGGTCTTTCGTTTCCTATGGCAGAGGTCTGGCTTTGTACTATGCCCGCCTTGGCTTGAAGGTCTAGCTCTCATTCCCGCTCCTATCTGTTTCTACAATTTCCATAATTCCTCTTCCCGCTCGCTGGTAGCTCGGAGCTGTGTCCAACGAGAGCATATTCCTTCCCTTTACGTACAATGGATCAGGAGGTTAACTCTCTTTTACTGTTCACTCATACGCTCGAGCACTGCGAGCGGTGTGCTTCTTCGTTGACTTCGATTGGAGAGGAATTGGATCGGGTTCGTCTGACTGTGCCTTCAGTGTCCAATCTCTTTCGATCTCTTTACTGTTGCCATGGGTCTTTTCACCCGACTTCAAGCTCCTCGATGACTCGAGCCTGTTGCGTCGATTTTTCTTTGCCGTTTAATCCATGGTTTGGATGTCGTTGGAATCCTTTCAGTCACCATCTCTTGACTTCCGCCGGAATTCCGACCCTTTTCGCTGTCGTGTAACCGGTCAACCAGGTCTCCAACCCACCTTGCACTTCACCCGAGCTTATGACATGGTTGAACAAGCCTTGAGGCAATCATTCAGCCATGTCGAGGAGTGCATATCCGGTGCTGCTTACAGCAAGACCTCTGGTTGGCCGTTTCCGTGTATATCGCAAGTGAAGGTTGGTGATTGGGCGTTCTGGTATCCTTTCATAATTTCCCATTCTTTTCCCTTTCACCTGTTTACTTTTACTGTTGCATTGGAGTCGCCTCTTTTTGGATGCTCTAACAGTAGCTGCTGTTTCAGTTTCCAATTCTGTCGGCTTGCAGTCTCGGCTCAGGATGCAAACATGACTATTCTACGTGCATGTATTCCCTCGTTTGTAGCCTCTGGCTCTGTGATATTTCTGACATTATTTTCTGCGGCTGTCTAAATTACGCAGGTATTCTTCAAATAGTATTTACTTCGGGCGATATCACGAGGCTACCATATGGAAATTGTTGGCAATCTTCAAATTGTCTCACACAAGGTGGCATGTAGCATAGCACTCCGACTATCCGCAGGTGTGCTTCATGGGCGTTGATAGCTTTCTTGCATCAAAATGAACGACTTTTGATGGATTATCGAGGGCGGAGGTTAAGTAGTCTCAGCTTTGGATTGGATATGCGATGGATACGACGACAGCGAAGTCGGAGAGAAGATCCTGTGTGAGATTAAGCTGGAACGGCATTGGGAGCAGACTACCAGACCAAGAGTAGCCTAACCCAAGAGTCGGGTAGAAAAAAATGGCACAGCTCAGATGCATCGGATCCCTGGGGGATCACAATGAAATCGAGGTGAGGATATTCGTTCACTACCGCCTGGGTTTCCGAGTGCTCGACTAGGCAGATACTCTAGGCGGGGAAGTCCGTGGTGATGGCCAGCAAAGGGTGACACGCGTAGGTCGTAGAAGATCGGCCAAAGACATCGAAAAGTTCATGAGTAGTGAGTGCAGGCTTGATTCACGGAAGGAGGGAAGGAGGCGAGTTGATTATCGATCTGCGATCGCTGAGACGGACTTGAAGGCGATGCCAAACAGAGACAACACTTCGGAAGCATCGGACAAAGGCACCGACGTGTGTTCAACTTTCCTCGTTCTTTCTGTCGACGACGTCGACGATCATCGTTCTGCCCTCTTTACTCGTTCAATATGGCGTGTCGGTCGTACGCCTGTGTTATGAGTAAGCTTCCTCCTATCTAATCTCTCATTTTCTTCGCTAATGGCGCGTCAGAGAGCCAGCAAACACGCTCTTGGTGCGAAACAAGCTGATGACGCGTCCATCAACCCACATCTCGACGATCCTACGATCCCAGTTTCTGCGGCCCTCTCGCGCATCGGTACTCGAATCTTTCAAGGCTTTTCGCACCACGATCTACTCCGATCTACAATCACGCCCTTCAAAGTCTTCCCGTGAGGACCCTCACCTGTTGCTGGACTGAGCCACTGAGCTTGGACACGGGTGGGATTGGAGTGGGATTTGGCTTGTCGAGGTATTCGAGGCTGTGAGTTTGCTATGCCACTTTCATTTTTCTCGTTTCTGATTCATGCTCAGGACAAAGGTTCGGAAACCTCGGACCCAGAATCTCAAAGATCTCGATGCCCACTCCTCCCTGCGACCTCTCTTACCGCCACCACTGCTGCTCCCTGCACTGGCCATGCACGTGCGCCAGCTTCGCAGTTTCAGTACAAGTGAGTCTCATCCTATACCTGGTCTAATAATTGAACGTTCATGCCGCGTCAGTGCCCTAGGCAATGGCGGAATTGTCTTGGACGCGTGTACCATTCGACTACACCTCGCCGATGACCATATCCCAACCTCTGGGACACTTCGTCGCGTCGAGGAATTGACATCCTCGACGTGAGCACCCTTCAAGAAGACCACGATCTATCACCGCATGCTCGCAAGTTCGTGAAGGACGACCTTCGCCTATCTTTTGGTAGACCCTCGGGCGAGATGTGATGGACACCCCACTCCACTTGAGTATGGCATCGATACGGTAAGTTGGCAGTTTAGTTCCTTTGTGTCAGCTTTCATCATCCTTTCTTGAAGTGTTGTTGTGCTTAGTCTTCTATACGATCGTCTCAGTCTCGCGAGTCGGTACGGCCATTGAAGTTGGGAGGGGAACTCAAGCAATATGAAGAACGTATTCAATCTATGTCGCTGGGAATACGGTACGCCCTATATCGTCTGGTCGGGTACGCCCAGAACGTTGATTATAGGCGTAGGATTTTTGTTTTCAGGCCACTTTACCACAAGAATATTCTGCCAGAGTGCTGTCACGTCAAGTTCATCAAGGACGACATTCGCCTGCCGTGTGGTCAACTCTTGGACGTGGCGCGACGGACGCCTCCCTTCACTCGAGTTAGGCATCGACGCTGTAAGTCGGCAATGTGATTCTTCGTGTCATAATATCTGACTCTTGTCTGAAGATCTTCACGCTCGCCTTACCTCTATAAGCCGGCCTCCACTTTGCTTCGTGCATAGTGCAGTAAGCTGTGTGACAGCTGAATATATGCGCCGAAAAACTTGTCTAAATGGTCTTTTTGTCAGCCTTTTGCTTAACCGGCGCGGTTCACCATGGTCCCCCAAGTTCCGACACATGAGCCTCCTTCAATGCCTGACGACTTCACTAACATCCACTACGGCTGAGTGTTGTTCGTTTTCAAGTTTTTGATGCCTCCTTCCACCCCTCCCCATTTCCTCTCTCCAATTCTTCCGGTCTGTAGAGGAGCGTCTTCCGCTTCTTATGACACAGGTTTGGTTCATCCTCTCGACTCCCCTTGGCTCGAAGGTCTTGGCGCTTTCCCTTTCTCTTGATGTTGGTTCGTTTCTGGCATTGCTTCACGTTTCTCGCCTTACTCCTACTCTCTCGCTCATGACATCCTTCCCTCCTCTTTCCGCTCGCTGATAGCTCGGAGTTCTGTTCATCGAGAGGATCATTGCTTTCCTCTACAGGATACTAGCAGGGCACTCTCTCTGAATAATTGATGAGATGTCCTGGCACAGCGAGCGGTGAGCTTTGGCTTTGCCGTTGATCAGTCCTGGATCGGGGTTCTTTAGCGTGCTCTTTCGGTTTTGGTTCTCTTTGGTTTCGCTACTTCTGCCGTGGGTGTTACTCCCTTCGCTTCGACCTTGTCTATGACTCGAGCATTGTTGAGTCGATTTTCGTCGCTTTTTGATCCATGGTTGGGATGTTGTTGGAATCCTTTCTGTCTCAATTTTTTGACCTCCGTTAGACTTTCGACGCCTTTCACCGCTGTGCGACCGGCCAACCAGGTCTGCTCAGTCTCTTTCCACTTTCCTCGAGCCGATGACGCGGTTGACCAAGCCTTGGGCGATCTTTCAGCCATGTCGGGGAGTGCATGAGCATCTGAATTGAAGGGCCTTGTGGTTGGCCGTTTCTGCGTGTATCATAAGTGGTGTTTGACCTTTCGATTTTCTTCCACATTTTGTTCTGTTTTGTCTGCTCTTTGGTTTCGCCCATGCATTTCGCTTGTTCGCAGCTTGTGAATTCCAGAGTTGTTTTGATAGTCATAAAATATCTATCGTGTGTGCGGCCGTCTGAAGTATGTTAACATATAGATCTTCTGTGTAGTAACAACGCCTCTTATTGGATTCACGAGGCTATCCTGGACGGAATTTGTTGGCGATCTTGGCCGTTTGGATTGTCCAACATGGGCCCATAAAGCAGTCCGATTCTGAGCAAGTTAACATAGTAGACATATAATAGACAGGTTCATTAGCCTCAGAATTAAAATCATTTACTCTAGCACTGAGAAGAATTCGCGGCGATGACAATTCAAAGAGTCAATTTGGGGAATTGCAAGACCATCTTTCCAATCCAAAAAAACAACCGAGATCGCGTCATCAGACCTCGGCTTACTCATCTGCTTCACAGATGGGTCATCGAGGGCTGAGTTGGAACAGTTCCGTTTTGGATTGGATATGCCAGTGCACACTTTAGCCGCATGATGGACAGGGTATGGGAAACAACTAACGATGGCGATGGAAGGAAGAACTCGTTCGAAGAGGAGCGACAGTGAATTCGGATACCTTATTCGACGCAGGACTCAGTGTCACCGCAGCACATGTTACTACAGTCCAGATGCCTTGAATCGATGATGCATCGTGACAAAGCTGAGCTGAAGGAGTCTGCGATGCGAACTGAGAGCCTGGGTCAGATAAAAAGGGAGTATCCTGATGATGGAAGGGGTAGCGTGACTTATTGAACATTGCGCGAAGAAGGTGAATCGGAATAGATGCAGAGCAGGGAGTGCGGGCTTGGTTCAACTCGAGGGTGTCGAAGGCAGGAGGCAAGGGTTGGTTATCGATCCACGATAGCACGATCACTTCGACGGAGTTGAAGGCGATGCCAAATAGGACCAACGCCACGGAAGCGTCGGACCACAGATTCCGAAACGCGTCCAACTCCTCGTTCTTTTCCTTCCACAACAATCATCGTTCTTCCCCTTGGCTGTGGCTCGGTACAGCGTGTTGGTTGCGCAGCTCTGCTATGGGTGAGTTGTGTCTTGTCACTTCTCGGATTTGTTACGCTAATGTCGCGTCACTCTGCCAGCAAACACGCTCTTGGTGCAGGACCTGCCTGTGGCGTGTCCATCCACTCTCGCCTCGACGATCCTACGATCCCAACCTCCGTGTCCATGTAGCGCATCGGTACTCGAAGATTTCAAGGCTTTCCACCCCGCGATCTACTCTGATTTGCTATCGCGCCTCTGAAAGGTTTCCCGTGAGGACCCTCGGCTGTTGCTGGACTGAGCTTGGACGTGGTGTAATTGGAGCGGGGATCTTCTTGTGTCAATGAGTTCGAGGTTGTGAGTTTTCTATGCTATTTTTCTCCATATCCGTTTCTAATTGCTTTCTATGGATGAAGCTTTGGACGAGATACCTCGATGCCCATCCGACACTTCAACCTCCCTTACCGCTGCCGCCGCTCTTTTCCCTTGCTATAACGACACGTCAGCCCAGTAGCTTCAGAACAAGTAAGTCCTATTCCACCTTCCTTTTCTCTCAGATCACTCAAGGCGTGCCGGTTGGTGAGCAGGTTAACGTTCATGCCTGGGCACTGCAACGCGTGTCCAATCCAATCACGCCTGGAAAACTTCCTCGTTCCGAGGCTTGGGGTACTTCTTCACCTCAAGGAATCGACTCCCTCGATGCGGCCGTCCCTCAAAAAGGCTATTATCACACGATGTCATGTTCGCAAGGTTGCCAAGGACGACCTTCTCATGTCGTATGGTTGACCTTCGGACGAGATCACGGGGAATACGTACGCCCTATACCCTCTAGTTGGGTACGAAAAGAACACTGACTATATGCGTACGATTTTTTTTGACAGGTCGGTTTACCACAAGAATACTCTGCCACAGGTACATTGGCCTCTCACGAACCGGCCACTCTTTGTCGAAAAAGTCTCCTGGTGAGTTACTCCTTCTATTCCCTGGGTCGCTTCGTTCTCTCTCCCTGTCATCTTTCCGGCCTATCAGCCACCCAATGGCTTGACCTGAGGAATGCAGCAACGGCGAACGCAATACGAGGCGTTGGGCGGCTATGGCTGAGTACTCGTAATTCCTTGTTTTCTGTGATCTTTTTCGTCGCCGGGTCTTGGAAATGCTTGTCAATTGCCCTATCTCTCTTCGTTCCTCCTTTCCTCTATTCCTTCGGCCGCTGAAGGCTGTCATTCCATCTGCCAGCCACTGCGGCAGCTACGGCATAAGAGAGCGATAGCTAGCTATCCTCTGCGCGGGGAAGCTTCTTCGCTCCCTTGATCACTCCGTGTGCTCGGCTGGTAAGTCATGGCTGTACGCCAGAGTATCCGGTCTGTTTTTTGTTCTTGCTTCCTTGTCGCTGCCTGAGGAGCTCCGATGACGCGCCTGAGGGAGGCGAATCAGGTCATCTGTGTCGTAGTTTTTGATGCTCAATTCGTCGTCTTTTTACACGAAAATCCTTCGATTCCATTGGGAATGTCGTACTTTCCGTTCTTCCTTGCATATCGAGCACTTCAGTCCTTCTTCTCACTGCTGTCAGCCACGCACATCTTAAACACGTGCTAACAAGGTTGAAGCTGGAGGAAAAGGAACCCAAAGTTGGATGTAAGTATTTTCGCTTTGGTGCGTGACCTTTCTACAAGATGAATATATGCGTCGAATTTCTTGTTGCAGTGATCACCCTACCAGCTCTCGGCTTCCATTATTGCCTGAACTAAAGACTCTCGTTCCGAAAACCGAGAATGCTCATCGCCTTCTCCGATTCACTGTGAATTAGGTGAGTCGTCATACTCAACTCGAAAGATCCATCCATCCGTCGCCAATATTCCTATCAAGCATCCCTCGTACCTCGCCTCTCAGACAGTATCAAAACGGGTTGGTTTTCCTATAGCCAAGACAGTCTTGTCTACTTCCTCGGACCACACTGGCTAGAAGATGTTTTGAGTGAGAGGCAGACGATCTTTCGTTTCCTGGCCCTTGCTGCCAGACAGTTTTCCAAGCGCACATCATGCCTCCTCTATTCGGCAGTGGTTGACCATACTTTAGATGACGTCTGATTTCCAACACACAGGCTGCTAACGATTTGTACACGCAATTCAAACCTGAATTTCACACCAGCGAATGTGATGGGTAGTCAAAGAATGAGTTGAGGTGAGATATGTATCACCTGTGGGTTGGATTTGGACGTGGGTGGGTAGCGGGATGTGGACAGTGAGAGTAGCGCCTGAACTGCTCTGCTTGGGGATACGAGTTTTCGTCACTGGCTCAGCAAATTCAACTTGCCTGTTTGGGCCACTGCTTTGCATGGCATGTACCGAGTCCTACTAGAGTTATACTGTATGTAGTAGCT
>NHYE01001297.1:0-64829 GCA_002938385.1 Gymnopilus dilepis | reverse complement strand
AAATGAATTTCTCGAATTTCTTGAATTTTTCGAATTAATTCGAACAAAAAGATCACGCGGACAAGAATTTCCGAAACGGCTGTAACACAGACAAGCAAAGCGATTCGGGAGTAATTGCCAAATTGGGACCTCATCTCGGCACAGCGAATGTTCAAGCGCGAGCAGTTTCGCGAGTAAACCGTTCGTCTTCTCATCTGCCAGCTATGGATTCGGATTCTACGCCAGAGCCTCAGAACATCCACCGGCTACCAACGACATATCAGCCTAGCCTGCCACCGCCTGCAGAATCGTATGACTTGCACAGAGACGCCCATACGCCCATCGTCATAGACAATGGGTCCACCAATCTTCGATGGGGCTTTGGTACCTCTTCTACACCTTTTTCGGGCCCTAACGCGGTGGCGAAGTACAAGGAACGCAGGACGAATAAACCTCTTCTGTTGTTTGGCGAAGGCATCGACTCGGAGAGCGGCGCGAGGAGTCAGGCAAGGACGCCTTGGGAGGGAGACGTGTTGTTGAATTTTGACGCGTTGGTGAGTGCTTGCTCAGTTATCTGGTGGAATCACACCCGGTTACAACGCACCATCTGACAGTATTGTTCTCGAGACATAGGAAAATGCACTGGACTATGCTTTCATACAACTGGGCATCGACACGCCGACAGTCGACCATCCTGTGCTCATGACCGAGCGATTATGTAGCCCTCTGCACTCTCGAGCACGTACGTCTCATGGCTTCTTATCTAAATCCTATGTATCCCATATCACCCGCCATCTAGTCACTTCTGAACTTATGTTCGAGCTGTACGGCGTACCCTCCTTGACATACTGCATTGACGGTATCATGTCCTTCTACAAAAACAACCTCCCTCCGCCAAGTCAACCTTTTACTTCAAACGGTCTCGTCATTTCCTTCAATACCGCATCAACATCCGTCATACCCATCCTGCGCGGCAAAGGTCTCTTGAGCCACGCTAAACGGTATGGAGCACGCTTTACCTTAGTCTAGACCAAATCAATTAACATGGCGTATAGAATACCCTGGGGTGCAGCACAGTCATCTGAATACCTACTCAAGCTCATCCAATTAAAATACCCTAATTTCCCTACACGCGTCACGACGATACATACCAACGTCCGTACCCTCCTTCTTAATCCATCCTCAACCCACTGACCGATCTGACACTTTCAGTGGATGCTACACAACTTCTGCGAAGTAGCGCCGGACTTCCCTGCCCTCCTCCGAAAGCTGCAAGACCCTCTGAACATGCGGGCTTCGGAAGTGGTCGTCCAGTTCCCATTCGCGGTGCCTGTCACGGAAGAAAAGACGGAAGAGGAGCTTGCGAGGATAGCCGAGAAGCGAAAAGAGCAAGGTAGAAAACTGCAGGAGATTGCGGCTAAGTCGAGGATGGAGAAGGTTCGGCTTGCGAATTCAGAGATCGATGCAGCTTCGTACTGACGGAATGACACTAGTTGCTTCAAAAGGAGAACGACTTGCAGTACCTCACAAGTCTGAAAGAGAGCAAGGCCACAGACAACAAGAAAGAGTGGCAGGTACGGACACCTTACTTTAATGCAATTCGCCGGACTGATCTGTCTATCTTCTTCGTTAGAACAAACTCTCATCAGAGGGTCTCGACAATGAAGCTCATCTAGACGAGACTATCAAGAAGCTCGAAAGCGACATCAAGAAGGCGCGAAAGAAAGAGGCTGGTGAAGTCGATGAGGGCCCTGTAAGACGCTTTCTCTCGTCAGCTATCACCTCCCATTCTGACTATGTCGACCTTCCAGCAAGAAGAGCCTTCCTTCCCTCTTCTCGAAGTACCTGACGCCGACGTCAGTGCCAAATTTTCCAGTCCTTTTCTAAAAAAGATATTGAGCGCTATATTTTTAGCTCGACGAAGAAGGCTTGAAAGAGAAGAAAAAGCAAAAGCTCCTCAAGGCAGGCTGGGAAGCCCGAACACGCGCTCGCAAAGAGAAGGAGCGCGAGAGGGAAGAAAAGGAGCGCGAAGAGAAGAAAGAAGAGGAGGAGCGGGAGATGGACCTTGGTGGGTGGTCTAGGCGGATGCGGCAGGAGCAAGAGGTCTGTTAGATATCTCTCCTTTGGGGCTACGTGCTGGAATAATTTGCTCACTTGCCATTTGATGTCATCTCTAGGCTTTGATGACGAAGATCAAGGATAGAGCCCGGAGAAAAGCAGCTTTAGGCGATCGAAAGAGTGCAGCTGCTCAGGCGAGGATGAAGAGCATCGCTTCTCTGGCTGGCGATGATCGTGTGCCAAAGGCGAAGAAGCGCAAAGGTGGAGGAGGTGCGTTGACTTATGTTCTTTGATCCATTGGAGATGGTCTGATGTTTATGAAGAGGACATGTTCGGTGCTGATGATGCTGACTGGGCTATCTACCGTAAAATTGTAAGTCAAGCTGCTCCCTCTTTTTTCATGTGCGAAGTGCCGATTGTCTATGTTCATCGTCATTTCACTCTAGAACACAGCGGCTCCCTCTTCTGACGAGGAAGAAGACCTCGAAAAACTGCAAATCATAGAGCAGAAACTCCTGACACACGATCCAACATTCACGACTAAACATACTCACGCATCAATAACATCACAGCGATCTGCATTGATGTCGGCGTTTAGGCCATCCTACGGAGAAGGGAACATCGAAGGTCTGTCCCTATAGTTTCTCTGGTTTTATCCACCATCCTCAGATTGATTGGTCTTCGCTCTGTTATTGCAGGTGCTATGCGGCTCCACCTGAACACAGAACGGTACAGAGTATGCGAGGCATACTTCTCGCCATCTATGGCTGGTGTCGATTCTGCTGGACTCGGCGAGGTCATTCAGAACCTCATTCCGACTTTTATTGAGTCTAGATCGAGACCGCAGAGTTTGGATTACCCCGAAGATAGAGCTGCTGTCATCCAGGTAAATTTCATGCCAACATCTCCTTAAAACTCTGACTAATCCATGATCATCTACAGAATGTCTTCCTCACAGGCGCCCCATCCCAATTCCCCGGGCTCAAAGAACGTCTCCATGCAATCCTACAGTCTCTCCTCCCACCAGGATCGCCGATCAGCATCGTACGCGCTGCTGATCCCGTCCTGGACGCCTGGAAGGGCATGGCGGCCTTCACGCAGACGGAGGAGTTCGCCAAGACGGGTGTGACGAAGGCGGAGTATGAGGAGTATGGCGGGGAGAGGATTAAGAGGTGGTGGGGCGGAAATTGGAATAGCGAGTTCGTGCCTACTGCTGCTGCGCCGGTTGACGAGGATGATGATGATGATAGAATGGATATGAGTGATTGAGTGTATGAGCGTCGTGGTCGGTCTTTGTTTCTTTCCTTCTTTTTCAACTTGTCTTGTTTGTTCTTTGCTGTCGAGCGGTAATTGTAATGATGCAAAAATGTATTACAATCTGATAGAGGCCTAGGTTGAGTATACCCTCAAGGCGGGGAATCGATCATATGTATGTATGTAGTACCACACAAGAAGCGGACAGTGATGCAATGTGCGAGGAATGGGTAAGTGCCATAATCTGGAATCCTTTGCCACAGGTCATTCCAGAGGACGCTCGTACAGCAGGCAGGTAGCATATTTCCAAGATGAAAAACCAATTATACAACAAGGTGACAAGGGACAACAGCAACGTCTACATCGACATGTACAGCAGCCAGGACGGGCCGGAGAAAAGGGGACAAGATATTAATTACGAAGAGGTAGGTGTGTCCGGACCCGGTCGTGCTGTGTCGAAATGCGTGTGTAAAGAGTACATTCATGAACAGCAGCCGGGAGCGGACTGCGCCGCGGGCTGGTTGACCTTTACCGAGTCGGGTTGTTGGCCAGCGGCTGCTGCGGTGTCTGCTTGTGAGTCGATTAGACGGGTCTTGATGTCCCTGTTAGCCATCGTGGATCATGATTAGTCCGTTGTCCGCATACGCAGGAAAGGGGGAGTGGACAGGGAGAGAGGGCAAAAGTAGGGAAGGCATGCTGACCTTGCTAGCGTGAAGAAAGCCTCCTCCACACCTTCGTTGACCTTGGCTGAGGTCTCCATGAATTTGATGCCCAGCTCATTAGCGAGCTCTCGGCCTTGTTCCTCCGTGACTGCTCTCTTGTCCGTCCAGTCTGACTTGTTGCCAATGAGGATCTTGTTAACGCCCTCTGAAGCATGCTGCTCGATGTTTGCGTGCCATGTTCGGATATCTGCATTTGTAATAGTCGAGTTAATTAATATAGGGGCGTTGATAGTAATGCGGGGAGATGCACTGACTGTTGAAAGAGCGTTCGTCGGTGACGTCGTATACTAACAGGATGCCCATAGCTCCACGGTAGTACGCCGTCGTGATGGTCCTGAATCGCTCCTGTCCTGCTGTATCCCACTGCGGAAGCCGTTAGGTACGGAGATGGATAGACGGTTGCAGCTTGAAAGGACGTACAATCTGCAGCTTAATCCGCTTTCCATCTAGCTCAATGGTCCTGATCTTGAAGTCAATCCCAATCGTTGTGATGAAGGAGGGTGTCCAGGCGTCGTCACAGAAACGCAGCAAGAGGCACGACTTGCCGACACCTGTAAATGGACGACCACAAGATCAGCTCCGTTGCTTGTGATTGCAAAAAGGCACCGACATACCAGAGTCTCCGATGAGCAGGAGCTGTATAATCCAAAACCAAAAGAAATGTCAGAAAACATGAGGTCGGTGGGGTATATCCAGTGAAATGTCAATAAATTGGCGCACCTTGATCAGGAAGTCGTAGTGCGGGGGAGGCATTGTGTGTGGGGAAGATCAAGGAGATAGTAAAGTGTGAACTGAGTAGAACGGAGGATACGGTGAGGACGAGGACGACGGAGAACGCAGAGTGAATTATGACCCCGTTTCTGGCAGTCACTCCTGAGCATCACCGCTCGGCACGTGCCGACGCGAGTCTCCTCATCACCGCCATGAGCCAGCCCTTTCCATCCACAATCTGCTGTCAGAGATATCTATAGCTCTCCTTACACGGTCATTTGAGGTACGCTTTTCGTGGACTATCAGAAGATTTTCTCCTCTCATCGTTGTCCAACAGTTTGGCTAAGAATGGCAGCGCGTATCGAAGGCGGCTTGTCCATTTAATCATTATTCTATTGGCGGAGACGACTAGACCACAAAGTCTCTTGGGTGACATCCGTCATGAGGCTATTTTGAACGTGTAGGATTACATAGTCGAGTCCGATGACTGTTCAGAAGGCCGGGAATCCGCGATAGACTCAATTAGAATGACAAGAAAGGCTTTCTCCCTTATCATTCTGGAAGAGTCCAAGCACTGTGTGCTCTTCTGTGGGCCCACAAACTGCAATGTGGGCTCCATCTCTGCCTTGTGTGGATTCTCCCTCCGCCACAAGCCGAACGTGCTCCAGGTGCCCGTCCCAAGGAAAGTAATTAAGCGCCCAAACTCTAAAGACATGTGACGGTTTGCATCTTCTTCCGCAGTCTCTCCCTTGGCAGCTATAAGAAGAGCTTTTTCAAGACCAAGGGCTTCTCACGCAACCTTGATCCCCACCATGGTTCGAAAGGTTTCTTACAGAGCGGGCTTACTCGATCCAAAGAACCTAATAACTTCTGAGAATATATCTTCCGCCCTCGATGAATTCTCGGGGGTCCTCACTAAGGAGAACTGCATCCCGGCCCTCAGCGACCTAGTCGAAGAGAATAACATCGTCGAATTGATTTTGTCTGGTGAGTCTTTTTTTACGTAAGTCTGTCCTCAGTTATGACCTGGGATGCACAGGTATGAATGATGAGATACCCATCCGGGAGTGGATTCTTGAACAGTTTCCCTCCACGCCCAAGTCATTTGAGAATTCGCTGTTCAGCAAGCTGTTAGTCAAATTCTCGAATTTCTTTTTATTTCAGTCGTCTGCCGATGCGGACGTCTACAAACGCTACCATCAGACTGTTGGACTCGCACCCGAGATCTTCCAGTCGCTTTCTGCAATGATCTTCTTGGAAGACACCCCCGGCGCAAACTCGGACCGCCCCGGGGCGTCCAAGAAGCTCAAGGCAAAAAGTAGTCAACGAGAAAGGAAGCAGGCTGTGAAAGCAGCCCGCCGACCTTCCGTTAGCAATGAACCTTTTGAGGTTCTTGAACTTCAAATGCCTCGAACTTCTTCCGAATTGGCCGTTACTACTGCATCTTTCATGAATCGCCTGAAAGATATTCTTGAGGTAAGTTGGCCCTCTTTTTTCCTACTGCAGCGCCTGATGGGAACCAGTACTACATGATCAGAATAAGGACACCTGAGATGGCCTCAATCATACATGCAGGTTTTCTGCAGACAGCAGAACTGGACCATGTGTCCGATCCAGTTCTGCCTGCAGAAATTCCTCGCTCTGAAAGTCCCACAGAAATCCCGAACGCTTTCCCTATTGTACAACCCATGAAGTCGTACGTAACTACTTATACAAACACCATCGTTCCATACCGATCTTCCCCTCGCATAGCGCTGTCTACTTTGACTCCCCGCAAGATTTCGGGGAATGGCGCATCCTTCTCTCCTCGCGTACTGACAGAAACCTCAGAGAGCATCATAAGAAGTCCAAGGATACCTTCAAAATCATAGTGAAGAAGATCAAGTGAGTAAGAAGGTCTGCCGGACACCGCGACCAGCTTGAGCTTTTTGTGCTAGGGATCTGTCGAAAGGTCATTTTTCGCCAGACAACCACAAACGGTTATGTGGACCGAACACGGAAGTGCCAATTTTCGAGGCGAAGATGACATCAGACCTGCGCCTCATTGTAAGTCTAGTCAACCTGACTGCGTTATGTCGCTCATGATATACGTAGTATCAAATCGACTGTGTTGCCGACTATGATACAACGGTGGGTCCCTATGGACGCTCTATCACACACTGATCTTAGCCGTGACGAACGGTTGTCTTCAGAACGAGATTCAGGGTCAGTCAGATATATAGCGTCGAAGTATTATACCCTATCTAATATTTGTCCAGTTCTTCGCGTTTTTGGCATCTACACCCACGCACAAATGCGCATTGGTCTGTGGGACTCGGTAGGAGCTCTTTTCAACTCAAAGGACCCCGAGTACAGAAAGAAGTAAGTCGCATTCGTCCCAAATTCGTCCCCTCAATCGTTTTACCCTCCGATCTTTAGGTGCATCCGACGTCATCACGTGGACGGGGATGTGTATCGCCCAGTCCATTTTAGCGGCGGTGTTGTCATTGTGAAAAATGAAGAAGCTTTGCCCTTTGTCCACAATGTTCCTACGGACCACGACAATGAAGTCAGTGCCTTTTCACCCGCTTTTTGAGCGACAGCGAACTGACTTTTACGTAGCTCCATAGGCTCCTTGTGTTCGTATCACTCCCTAAGTTGATGTCTTCAGTAACAAAGATCTCATTCCTTTTCAGACTCGAGAAATATGTGGCTTTATCGCAGGCGTGTACTTCCTCCGATTTCTGGGCCAAATTTACTGAATGATTCCTACCAGGAGTTACTCGATAGTGGGTTTAGATGATATGGTTCGAACTGCACTAGTCCCTGATGTCCCCAACAGCTATTGAGGCCGACCAAGATGCCACATTTCCCTTTGAAACATCGTAAGTGAATGTCTAGTTGGCAATCAAGAGATTACGACCAACGTCTGACATGCCGTCAGGGTCGAAGAGCGGAAAATCATCCAGCACCCGTTGTCTTGCTATGTGCTCGGGAGAAGCGGAACAGGGTATGTCCAAATCATTTGAAATCGACCTCAATTTAACCGAAAGTCAAGGAAAACGACAACTATGCTATTCAAGATGCTCTTTATGGAACGATCTTATTTACTCGACCAGGAGAAGTCCAAGGAGAAGCCCTTTACCAGACATCCAAGACAAGTCTTCGTCACGAAATCCCGAGTGCTTGCAACTAAGGTGAAGGAGTTGTATGACGTATATTACACATCGCTTGGCAAGGCTTCGACTGCTTCTGTCACTTTTGCGAAGCGCATTAGTGGGGAGCCAGATGAATACGCCAACTTCCTGAGGAATGATCAGGACATCAGAGATCTGGACAGTGATGTGCCATCGAAGCTCAGCGAGCTGGAAGACCTGCACTTCCCACTCTTCATAACCATTGACCGGGTGAGTCATGATCCCATCAGCTTCCTCATTTTACAGACCGTTAATTTTAATAGCTCTACTCGATTATCGAGGCAGATTTGGACAGCCAGGTGAAGGATCGTAATGTCAATCTTTTGACAGACGCAAAAGGGAAGTTCGTCACATTCGAGAGGTTCGCAAGCGAATATTGGCCACATTTCAATCAGGCATCGACAAAAAGATTGCGTGAGTTGGGATTGTATATATATAGTGGCTTGTATCTGAGATCGGGTTCCTAGATGCGTCTTTGGTCTTCAACGAAATACTGGGTAAGTATATTGTGATAGCACGAGATACTCGTGAATTTATGTTTGGCTTTCCAGGGGTCATTTTGGGTTCTGAAGGGTCAATCACTTCGCCTCAAGGTCATCTGGATAGGGCGACCTACGAGAACCTCACCACCAGAGCGCAACCCACTTTTGCTGCTCGTCGATCGACGATTTACGATATCTTCGAAGCATACCAAAGGATGAAGCGAGAAATGTGCGACATCGATGATGCAGATAGGTTCGTCGTCTATGTCTAGATGCAGTTCACGGGAAGACAAAACGTGTTTCAAGGACACGTAAGATTATCCAAGCGCTTGTCCAGCAACCACAGGCCATACAAGTCTTTGATCAGCTGTGAGTCCGAGAGTACACTACATTCCTACTGACCTTGAGGTCCACACCCCTCAGGTATGTCGACGAGACACAAGATAATCTTATCGCTGAGGCTGTGGGTCAGTATGGTTTATATTTCAATTGTCCTTTGCATCTACTGGAAGACCTTTCAAGTTTTGCGGATGTTATGCCGTAATGCAAATGGCCTGTTCTGGGCAGGCGACACTGCGCAAACCATCTCCAACGGAAGTTCTTTCCGTTTCAATGATTTGAAGGGGGTCATGTACCGAATTGAAGTGAGTTCATGTTTTTCCCAAGATACTAGAGTGTGCGTTATAACCAACTTTTGCAGGCGGGGTTGAAACCGAACGAAGCAGCTCCCACAAAGCGGAAGGAGCCTGAGATGTTTCATTTGGCTGTCAATTATCGTTCACATGCCGGGATCTTGAACTGTGCACATACTATTATTGAATTAATTCAAAGGTACTGGCCGAATAGCATTGACGTCTTACCCAGAGAACAAGGCGCGGTGGCTGGTGCCCAACCGATATTCTACAGAGACATTTACCCTGAATTTATTCGACAGGCAAGTGCTTGAATACCATTGTGTAGAATTTATATTAAATCCGATGTCTTAGGGTTGCTTCCTATCTCGAAACAAGAATAGGTAGACCGGCATGTTCTCCCTGACACAGTAACAACCTTTTCTGACAAAGAAACTGTAGGGAGAAGATTGAGTTGGGCGCAGAACAATGTGGGTTGACAACGTTTAAATTTCTTGCTGTTTCTACTGTTTGTTTATGTTTTGTTCAACCAGGCATCCTTGTTCGCAACGAAGCTGCCAGACAGCGATTGGTAGATGAGATTGGCAAGATCGGAAATATTCTGTGGGATTTGTTCCTTATTATTCTACTGCACCCTATCTAATGGTTTCCTTAGGACTCTTTACGAGAGCAAAGGCCTTGAATTCAATGACGTCAGCGATCTCTTGCCCCTTCTTGTGCTCAAGTTGAATCATAGATTACTCTAGGTCTTTATATACAATTTTTTCCATGACTCCCTTGTCGAGGCATCTCAATGGAGGATTGTCCTTCGAAGTGTATCTGACAAAACTCCTGAAACATCAGCCCATAGGGTTCCGAGGTTTGATCCCACTCGACATGCTGCCATTTGCTCCGAGGTATTTATAGTTACGACGTCCCATGCACTGAGGAAATCTGAATCCAATCCTTCAACAGCTGAAATGTCTCTATGTGGCGATTACTCGGGCTCGAAACAATCTGCGCATAGCGGACGAGTCGCTGAAGGGCGATTCGATGAGAGTTCGTCATCAATTTCCGAGAGCCAGAAGTTGGGCTTACCTTCACCTTGCAGGTCCTTTGGGAGAGCAGAAACGAGATTCGAAGCTGTTACCCTGGCGATGAGCTGTCTGACTTTGCTGCGCCATCCACGCCGGAAGATTGGGAGAAGAAGGCTTCAGAGTTTTTCAGGCATGAAAAATATGCTCTTGCCCGAGACAGCTATGAGAGGGCTCGCAAATCGAAGGAAGCTGCCATCTCCAATGCATTTTATCTGCGCCAGCTTGCAATCAGAACACCAGTCACTCGGCAGAAAGATGGGATCAGCCAACGTCCAATTGCTTTTCGGGCAGCCGCTGAAGCTTTCTTGTCCTGTATACCTGCTGCCCAAGACTATCAGACACAAAGGGGATATTACAGGCTGTCTGCAAAATGCCTCGAGCAAGCTAGCGACACTGTTTATGACCTTTCATTGGCTGCGAAAAGGTATCAGCTGGCTGAAGACTTCGTTGATGCTGCCAAACTCTTCCGTCGATGTGGCTACTTCGAAGACCTCCACACCATTATTCTCAACCACGAAGCTGAGTTCACAGGCTCCGACGTCAAGACTCTGGAGGCCCTTCGAGGCGTAGCACGGCTATACTTCGTATCCAGGAAGAATTTTACGTAAGCCTTGATATTTTCTTGTGTATAATCTTGGCCTGAATCCCTTCAACTTCTCACAGGAAAGCGCATCAGTTGTTTTCTACGGTTGATGAGGAGATTGAGTTTCTTGAGGATGGTAACTTTGACCAAGCCCATTTAGACCTGCTTCTCCTCCACGGCAGGCAGTTAGAGGCTGCAAGTCTGCATCAAACGGAGGGAAGGTTTTTGGAAGCCGCTGACTTGTTCATAGAGACTGCAAATCTTGAGAGAGCACAAGGTTGTCTCCTTCGGGGCCTTTGGAGGCTAATGTCATTTGGGGCGATTAGCTCTCCAGATATTCAGGTAGACTGGAGCCAGATCAACGAGCTCCTGGATCGCTTCGAGGCAGTTGATCAACGTTTAATGGCTGAATCTGATCTCCAAGAGGTACGAAATTCTGGGAAGTATTACAACCGTGATGAATTCTTCTGACTTGCAATGTCCTTTCCAGCTTGAGATGTTCAAGATGATGGCGTCCAAGGATCTACACAGACTTTCCGAATTAGCAGATACATTTCATGCAACGAGGAATGTGAACGCTGCGGCCCTTTGTTTCGACTATCAATTCACGGACACACCTTCTCTCGCTCATCTGAATGTTCAGCAGACTTCGCAAGTCCTACAGCGCTTTTGGCAATACATCCAGATCCTGCAGGACCTTTCCTTTCTCATAGATCCTGCCGTCGATGACCGGGTATGGAAACTTTTCGCGATCAAGCAACAGGACGACAGCTTCGTCGTCTTCCCCGGCACATTGATCCATGCTTATCTATCGAAAGGCGCAGTGTCAGCCGAGCTTGAGACAAACACAGTTCCAGCCCAAGTCTTGTCTAAGGACGAATTGAGAGCATCCTTCCAGACGTGCCTAAAAGCCCGCTTGTTGGATCGCGTCAGAAGACAAAATGATATATCTCGTCCAGCGCTGGGTTCCATCCGGACTCCTTGTCTTCGCCACATAACTTACGCCGATTGTGACCGCTCAGATTGTGGCCGAGGACATTTTGTGCCGGATGCCTCTTGGTACCAAGAACTCCTTGACGTGCATTTCTTACAGATCTTCATTTATAGCAGTATCTGTCGGATTGAAAGACCCCAGGAAGTGCATTTGCAGCAAAGGTATATTTTTAGCATAATCTATTCTCAAGGATGAGCCTCCCTGACAGCAGCCTATTGGCAGATTTTGGATAGGGCGGCTACACGATGTTCTCAACCCGCCTCATTACGCTCTCGGCTCGCCTTGCTACGCCCTGATGAAAGGTGTCCGCTTCATCGAGGCCTTTGAAGTGATCATGGATTGGATTCGCAGGTTAACATTTGACACGAATTATTTCCACCCTTCCTTCGTGACTCTTCTTTTGCAAGCTGCTGATATCGCTTTTACTTTCGACAAGAAGCAAGCATCCACCTATATGTACCGCTCAAGTTTCGTTACAGCTTCCACGGGGATGTTTCCTCTCAAATATCTGAGAGAGAATGGTGCCAATGTTCTACACGAACTCCTCATTTCACTCAATGGAAAAGGCTTGCTGATGGGCATCCTATTCATCCGGTAAGTTCTCTTCAGCTTCTGGTCAGGAGAGCGTTCTGAGACTCGTACGCCAGGCACATCATGGAGCGGTCCATACCTGTGGATATCAATGCGTTCATGGCGTTTATTGAAAGGACATGCGCGTCTCTTGTTGTCACAGGAAAATATCAACGGTACCAGAGCTTTCACAACATCGTCCTGCCCCGCACTTGGTTAATTTCAACCATGAAACAATTCGATGCTCGCGACGCACTAAAGCAGGACGCTTCTCGATTCGGATTATTACTGCAGCCTCTTCGTGAACTCTTAATGGCGGTCTATTTCAGCTCTCCACAGTCAGGTGAGAACTAGGACCGCCTCAGGTGCTCGATTCGAGCTCACATCAATACCTTTGGCCTAGAGCATCTTCTTTACGGCCGCGGTCCATACAACTCGATCGCCAATCAATCGCTGCTAGTACGAAATATTTATCTAAGCAGAATGTGAGCGCATTTCTGTCAAGAAGTCCAGGTCACAAACTAAGATCGTTTGGATCAGATGTAGGTGCTTGGGTCTCCGTGAGTGATAAACAATGTCCGTGCAAATGCTGGCTAATTTCCTGCAGTATGCTACAATATCAAGGTCCCAAGATTCCAAGATGAGATATACGACATCTTCTCCTCGCTTCTGCAGAGCGATCATCGCCGTTTCTCTCCTCTTTATGGAAGGTAGGTTTCGTCATTCCATGCCTCCGAATTGTGTGCAGACTATGAGCGTAGATATATATACGCAGAAAATATAGGGGATATATTCAAGGCCACACGCCGTTCTATGCAAGGCTCGAGTCTGGATGAAATGGTTCAGGTATTTTCGTCGAGGCTCGTCAAATATCCAATAGGCGAGATCTTTGCCCTGCGGCGCATAGTGTACAACAAAGAAGAAGACCTCTTGAATCTCCTCCTCGACCCTTCTTCCACCACCGCAGAAATCCCGTGCACCGCAGCACCCGATGTCAACTTGGGCATGGCGGCTCTCGAAAATGAAGAAAATGACGAGAAAAACGAGCTCGTTCTCGAAGGCGAATTCGTCGAAGCTGTAGACACTGATTCCATCCCCGAAATCGAAGTCCCGGAAGGCGTTCATGGTAATCACTCTGCAGAGGAAATAGCTGCCGCCTTGCAGTTGCAAACCTTGGCCCGAAGGGTCCTAGCGCGAAAGCGTTCATTGAACGAGCTTGGTTTTGAAGGGGACATCTATAGATACTCTCTGCTGTGCTCCAAGAGCCTTCAGCTGAGTGAATGGAACCCGAGATACAAAGTCCTGTATCGTTGCTTTAACCCCTTAGTCCTGGCGACCCTGCAAGATCTGGTGACTTCATTGATCAAGAAGAAGAAAGATCTCAACAAGAAGCTCAACGACGCTGATGTGAAGCATCAAGAATTGGATGAAGTACAGTTGAATTTGACACTTGCTAGGTGAGTATGCGAGAGCGGTATAAGCCCACGGCTCTGATACGAGAAACAATTATCTAGCGGTACCATCAAGACCATCAAGCGTCTCCAGAAAGTGTTATCTCCCGAATCTGACATGCACGGTCGCGGTGACATCGGAGAGTTCAAGAAAGTCGCAGAAGAAGTATTACACCTTTGCCGCCTCAAGCTTCCTATCGAGCTGCCTCAAAAGGTGAAGGCGAAGCTGGAAGTTGTCGATTTGGGATTGATCCAGGAGCCCACGGCACTTCAACCCGTATCCAACCTGAAAGAGAAGAAACCCTCGCTGAACACGGAGGACCTGTTCGAATACTTGACGACGACCGCGTGAAGACTTGGGAAGACAGGTTAGATACTTGAATTACTGCGTGTATTAGTCTGGTTTGAGTTCTTGACCTTGGCGATCCAGCGTCCCATGGAGACGATTTGCCTTCGGTCTTCACATATCGTGCCTTGTTACCTTGTTGTACTACGAAGGGAAACAGGATTTGTTTTATGTGTCATGGATTCGCGTCAAGCTAGTTGGTTGGGACAAAGCATAAATGACTTCATGGCCAATGACAAGTAGTGACTAGCAAGGCATCGAGATGTACAGGGTTCTGACCTCGACTCGGGAGTACCGACCAATTTTTTCAGATCTGGCAAACCAGTAATCACAACAAATGCTTGCACGGCCTCGTGAGGGCAGTGAAGACGTCCAACGTGGAGGCCGATGGTTTCGAAAGTGGACGGGCATAGCTTCTTGGCCGCAATGTCAAAAGCTGTAGGCGAGCTCGCTGTTATCATGAACGTGGGCGTGTAACTCACCCTGGATCCCCGATAGTCAGGCATTGAGCCAAGCAATGTTAATGAAGCTCGACCCAGTTTGTCGGTAGTCTGTCCACAAATTTAGAAGCCTTACAGGGGCTGTTCTGAACGTTCTCATCCATCGCTGGTAGGACGCTTGCAGAAACGGTCGCTTCAGTCTAAGGTCGCGTCATATAGGCCTTGAAAGTTGAGGAGTCGCAATACTTTGACCCACTGGCTGAGCCGAGGGGGAGGGGAACGTGATGGACGCGTGACGCAACGCGCTTGTGATGCGCACACGGGCTCGGCAACGGCCGCATGAGTGCGGCATGACGGGTGGCGGCGCGTTTTTGCCCCTCTCTCCTTCGTCTACTATCTTCTCATGGAACAGGTTTTGGACTTTCGACTTCGCACGAGTCTGCCCAATGTCTCCCTGTCCTTCTCATGCACCAGAACTTACCTGAGGACGCGCCAGTATCTGAACACCAGCCTGGGACTCTAATTCTCGTTATTGCTATTGTTAAGTGCCAAGGCTATTTTCGAGCTTCGTGAAATATCCACCCTGATATCACGAAATGCGGATATGGAGAGGCACTTATTCTCTTTCAGGATCCTATTCTCTCTGTTCAGAGATGCCGGCTGGAAATGCCGCCTTCACCCGCCTCGCATTCCTGCAATATGACCAACCCTGGATTGCCTCAATTCAATCCCTTCATCTTACGTGTTTACACATACAAGTACCTCTTTGCAGGGCAGCTGTCAAGTATTGCCTTGCATGACTCATAACGACGCAGCATTCTCGACGGCCATCTGAACTTTGTTTTTGGCGGTCTCGTGAATACGTCTTATCTGACAGATTAGTGGAGGCGATCATCTGGTGAGGACAGTCGATATCTTCTGTCATCAGATGCCGTGGGACTGGAGTAACCGACATCCAGGCCCAGCGCTTCTTTGAGTATAAGTAGCTTTCGGAATGTTGATGAGCCACTTACAATCGTCCCCCGCCCTCCATGTCTTATGTGAGTGCGATAATTGCCGACATTTCTGAAAGGTTCCTCAACCCTCTCTTTGACTACATTAATCAGTCTGGATATGAGGGTTCCATCTACTCCCCAGAGACAGCT
Source organism: Gymnopilus dilepis (assembly GCA_002938385.1). Classification (NCBI taxonomy): domain Eukaryota; kingdom Fungi; phylum Basidiomycota; class Agaricomycetes; order Agaricales; family Galerinaceae; genus Gymnopilus; species Gymnopilus dilepis. Next base: position 49,210 of record NHYE01001297.1, on the reverse strand, counting down.
CAACAACAGATAGTCGTTGCTCGCAGGTAAAATATATCTCCAATTTTTTGACACTTGGTACATATGATTTGAATGCTTGTTAGAGAGTTTGAACAAGAGATTGCTCTGTTCAGGCAGAACATTCAACAGCAGCAAAATGCCATTTACGAGCAGCAGCGTCAAGTTGCAACTGCAAGAAGAGAAGTCCAAGAGCAGGAAGCAAACAACTGGCGCGAGAAGAGTCTTATCACAGCACAGCAAGCTACTATCGAGAATCAACTGGCCGTAATCAGAAAAGAAAATGAATCACTTGCTGAAAGAGAACGTAAAGCTCGGCTGCTCGAGGATCAGCGGCGACGAAATCGGTTTGTAATAGACCCAATGAAATATCCCAGGTCACTGAAGTTTGTTGCAACAGGACAGTATCGGCTGCATATATCGAGGACTCCTTCGCCATCTTGAGCCCTAGAGCCGTAGTTGAGAATTTGACGTATGTCGTTCAATTAACCCTCCTTGCGGCATACTTAAAACTCCATGACACAGAAATTCCAGTAGCAGGATACGCAAGCATGCTATGGACAATGTGTCGGCCTGCATCGCGGGCACTGACGGTTCACCTTCTTTTGTCCGCTTTTCGCCCCCAGACATAGCCCCATTTCTGCTTCCCAAACTTTATCAGCTTGTGTCTTCCAACAGTGCTATAGACACTGCGGTACGATTCGCAGAGGAAGTCGTCTCTGCTCCTCCTATGGCGAAAGCACTTGCCCATGCTGGGCAGTGTACGAGACTGGCCGAATACTTGATAGAGACGAACGAGCGTGTCAGTCGCCTAGCCATCTGCTCTCTCCGCCAAATGATCAAGATGGACACGTCGGTCGTGCAGCCTGCGTACGAAGCCATGTCAGTGGTGATATCTCAAGTGCCCATTCAAGATGCTGGGCAGCAATCACAACATCCTTCAATTGACTTTCTCAAAGAGGCAGCCCCTAAAATCATTGAGGATTGCTTCACCAACGGTTTATGGGGGGAAGTGGCACCTCTCGTAGGTCATCGCATCACATCCATACGGCACATCGCCTTGCGAAAGGTCGTTTTATTAGCGCGGCAGTCCGATCGAAACCAGGATGGTATTGCTAAAGCCCACGTTCTAGGCTCACTCGATTCCTTTTATCTGTTATCATCCCCGCCGCCCGAACTTGTAGACTTCTTTGCGGAACTTCTGCCCTTGGTAGCAGAAAAGCTGTGTCGCCGCCACGGTGCTGAGGCTGTCCAGTGGCTTTTGAAACACATCAGCCACCCTAATTCGAAGATTAGCGCCACTGTCACTGACGTATTTCGGTCGTGCATGGTAAATGAAGACCCTACGATCTTTCAGCTCTTTGTCAAAGCCCACCTTCTGCGGAAACTCGATGAACCTCCTGTACAGCAGTCCCATGCCATCACGACGCTCATTTGTCAACTCCTTCCTGTGCTGGTCATTCCATATGCGCGGGCGAAAGCTGCAGACGAGATTGTGCGATTTTCGGACCATAGCGAACCTGTAGTCGCCACAGCTTGCCTGTCAGCGTGTGTTAGGGTCCTAGAATCGACAGCGGAAGATCGTACACATTTCTTTTCTGTGATATCAAAGCTTGATGTCGCCAAGAAAAGTACGTTGCAGCTTTATGATCGTGCATTACCGTCTTTGTGTAAAGATTGGGCATCCGCTGGCGATTACGGCATGATCGTACAGTACCTTCAGCATTCTGAGCGTCGCCTCCGAATTCCGGCTCAACGTACATGGCTTGACATTGTATCCAACTCAAGCACAGGTCGCTCAAAGATTGTTCATGATGACCTGCTGGATGTCATTTTCGAACTCTGCAGCTCCCAGTATGACGATTCTATTAGTTTAGGTGCAAAATGCTCTACTTTGATGGCGATAGAAATCACCAAGGCGGGCGTCGGACCGACTCGTAAACTTCTCGCCCTACTTAGCCATCCTAATGCAATACTCCGCCAAGCCGCATTACGAGGAGTGCACCTCGCTTCAGAAAGCAATGATACAAATTGTCAAATGCTGCTGGAAGCGGGTGGTCTCAAAACATTGTTGTCTTTTCTCGAAGCGAATCCTAAAGAGCTTCATGAGAGCGCTCACAAGATTCTTGGTCGATTAGCACAGTTTTCTCGTACTTCGCTTGAAGCGTGTGCAGGGCTCCTGCAACTACTTGAGTAAGTCACCTGAAGACTCGATTTTTGCACGACGTGTGACTTACCACGGTTTGTTCAGTTCAAGCTCGCAGGAAACACAGCTTGCAGCACGGGATGCATTATTGGTCATTTCAAACACAAATACAGAGAATCGAGAGACTCTACGAACTGTCATTCTCAGTCGTCTCGAATTTCCCACAGAGGCCTTCATTGAATTTGCAGCGAAGGCGATTCAGGAATGGATTGGACCTGACCTCGCAACTCTGGAAGATTTTCCGACATTTTTCACTCTGCTCGAACACTCAGATAGGCGTGTTCAGAATGCATCCTTGAGCTCGCTCAAAACAAGGTTAACGAATGCGTCCTACCAGGACTCTTTTCAAAAGGCAAATATTATATTTATTCTGCGTTCCTTGTCAAACAGCGACAACCCCGAAGCTCTCAGCTTTGTGGCCGTCGCCTTATGTACCTTAGCATTGTCTTTGGCCCGGAATGGCCACGTCAGTAAACTGATTGACTTTTTGGTGCACAAAGAACCAAAAGTGCGCGAGGGTGCAGCTGCAGCCCTTGAGACCGTCTCTGCTGCTTCAACACGAGATCGGAAACTTTTACTCGAAGAAGATATCGTTGAAAGATTGATTGGCCACGATCGTCCTCTGGAGCAGACGCAGATAGATCTCCTAACATCGATCATACCGCCACTTGCGCTGGACTACCTCGAAGCGGGCAAGGCCGAATTCCTCTTCAAGCTTGTTGAGTAAGTTCAACTTGTCAAAGCTGATAGAAATAACAAAAGTAATAATGTCACTTCACCAGCCATTCCCAACAACAAATTCGTACCGCCGCAAGCAAATCGATCATGGCAATTGCAGGTGGGACAGCGCAACAGAGGGGCTTATTGCGCGATACGCTCCTGCCCAGATTGGATCAGGCCTCGCCACTTCTTCGCGAAGTTGGCGCCAGCTGCCTCTCAAGAGCCTTGGCGGACGACCTTATAGCTGATGGCGACAAGTTTGACCGACTATTTCGCATATTCCTCAATGAAGACGCCCGCGTGCGAGAACCAGTGCTTGGTAGACTTCAAGCGTATATTCAGGGATCAGACGAGACTGCACGCAGGCAACTTGTTCAAGCCAGAATTCTGCCGGCTCTTCTTCAGGCTTATACTGCTGCAAAAGATGATATTCTAGATTTCATGTCGAATTGTCTCCTTCCTGTGCTTGGCCCAGCTTTCACTCAAGACGACGGTGGCTCATCTCTGTTCCCATTATTAGAACACGAAGAATCCCGCCTCTGTTCCTCCGCCGTCCAGGCCCTAAGAAATGCAATAGATTCTCGCCACGGCAATGTGGAGAAAATGGCTGGAGCTTTTGTGGTTGGATTTCTCCATCCATTGGCGACTTCCGACAACATGATCTGTGATCTTTGGTGTCGAGTCGCCCCGAAAGTAGCGCGCTTTCCTCTGAGCAGGGCTGAGATTGACATATTATTTGGCAGCTTAAAGTAGGTCCTATGCTGCTAGTCATCGGATTCAGCGGTTATTGATCATGTCTATTACTAGAGACGATCGGGGCAATGTGCGCGAGGCTGCCTCAGAGGCAATATCGATTTTAGTCAGAACATCAGAAACAACTCGTACCTCTTTATTGCCGACACTAGTTCGCCACTTAGACAACCCATCACCCGCGTCGATTCCATCAATAATAGAAGGTTTGAGAAATTTTCGTCTTTTTTATTATTATGCGTAACTCATTACCCTTCAGCTATCTCTTTTTCGGGGTCCACTTTCATCGCGGAGGGCAAAGAGAGTGAACTACTCCACCTTGTACTGTGAGCTTTTGACTCTACTGCTTGCAGCTGGTGTTGATGGGTGATCTAAGAAATGGTCGAGACATGGACATAGCTGCTGTAGAAGCTATAACTCAAGTGCTGGCTAAAGGAAGCGCTTCTGAACATCATTGCCTTGTTCAGGCGAAGCCCGATGTTTTAACTGTCGCTTTAAACCTTCACGATCAGCCTTCTAAGCGTCAGCACTCTCTCAAATTGCTTAACAACTTGGTCACGCATCTGAGTTATTTACTCTTGCGCAACGAGGAACAAGCTAGAGAATTATTCTCTCTATTTGAGTGGGTTATCAGGGCCAGATTTGCGTGACATTCTTAATTCATATTATCCCAGTGATCCAGACCAGGACCTCCAAAACGCAATATATCACACGTGGTCCAGTGACCCTAGAGTGTACCAGAGCGACGCCTTGCCAGAATTACTGCCTATTCTTTTTGAAGGTGACAAATTACGCAGCCCGTCTGTCAGAGCGCTTCTTCAAGTGCTGGCGCCTGAAATGGTTCCTAAATTATTGGACAGGCGAAGGCTAGACATACTGGTCATGGCACTGAGGTAGTTCGTGCCCCTTTTGCCTTGTATGCTTCTCACGGAGGTTTTAAAGGATTACAGAGGCCAATACAGTCCGGTCATTTTTACAAGAGACCTGTTCGTTGATTAAGGAGGCGAACAACAGCCAAAAAGATTCGTTCGTTTCAGAGCCATCCTTTGTTTCGGCTATTGGAGAGCACCTGAAGGGTCGCGATGCGACTATGCGTCGAGATGCTTCCACCATTTTCCAACTACTCTCCTCGGACTCTGCTCAGAGGTCCGGCAAGATTATGACTGAAGGCGTCGGAGAATATCTGGCATATGTCGCCGTGTAAGTGCAAAATTATCTTTTCGTGACACAATTGTTAAGCCTAAGTTCCAGAAATGGCGAAAAGGGTGCTCAGCAGTCTAGCCTTCGCGCACTTCACTCCCTCTTGATGGCCTCCCCAGAAGATGCTGGCCGGCTCGTCGAGGATTCTCTTCCTGCTCTGTGCGACATCTTGGAACAGGAGGATCTGACCGTGGGCGTGTATACGGAGGCATTCCGACTGCTCGTAGAGATTGCTCGACAGTTTCCGCATTCTGCCCTCCTCGAAAGTGGGGTGGTGCGTTATTTGGTTAATTGGTCAAGGTATAGCCATATTCGTCAATAATATCTTCTCCTCACCGAGCAAAATCACAGCCCCCGTTATAGTGTGACTGACACTGAATGCAAAGACTATGTCTTCCGTATCTGTCGCCTCATTGCTCAGAATTCAGATCCTGGTCGAAAAGCGCTGATTGATGCTGGAATACTGCCTCACCTGTCGATTTTGGCGAGCAGCCAGATACCTCTCGAAGTTGTCAGTGCTTGTCAGATCCTCAAGGCCCTAGCACATACGGGTACTTTCAGACAAAATATCATCTCCGCAGGACTTAAGGCCTCGATGGAACATATCACAAGGTTGGCTCCTTTTCTTGCGAATCCGACATCTGCCTGGCTGTTGATGATACATTGTAGTCCGATTCGAAGATCGACCCTCCGCTTTAAAGAAGATAAAATTCTTGCCCAGGCTGCAGCCAAGGAAGTTCTCGAGACGTTGAAAGCTTCAAAGTACGACATGGTCTCATTTTTCTGGTTTCGATCTAATAGACCAACAGACGGCACAGCGTTGAGACGATTTTGCACGCTCAAGCTGCACAGCGGCGTCTTAGTCGAAGCCATTCTGATGATCCATACCTCGAACAACGTCCCGACCGACATTTTGTAAGAACAACATCACACAAATTGTAGCTCAAACTCATCTGACATGGCTTCCAGGAACGAAGGTCTGCATCAGACTCGGCCGTCCCGGCGGATCTTGATCTGTCTGCTGTCCGCGGTCAGAGGGAGGAATCGGAAAGTATTGCCGCGAGGCATCTGCGCCACTCCCGGTCCTTGAGCGAGCCATACAGTTATTCACGTTCGAGATCACAACAACTGCGTTTGTCCATGGTAGAGGAGGACCTCGAGATTCCCGACGTGCCACGACGTGCCGTGTTCAGCCAGGAAGAGGTGCCAAGATTGACCATCGTCCGTGCGCCAGCGGTTAGTAGGTCGCAAGCGGCGTCCGAGCACGACTCCCCAGTCGATCTATCGCCGACTCCCCCTAGAATGAATTTTCGGGACGACCACGAAACTCCGTTGAATGAAGACGTCTTGACAGATATTGCCCCATCCGCGGTCTTGTCCACCTCTCGCACCGCACCGCCGTCTTACAGACCCTTGGCGTCGGTCTCTGGGAGTATTCATCGAAGAATGGGTCAAACCCAGATTATTCACAGAGCAGCTGCTGATGATATGGATACCGACCTTGATACTTCACGTGGAACAGCTGGCGGAAGGCGTTCTTACAAGTTACCTTCCTCCAATGCCCGTCGGAAATATATTGGCCAGTAAATTGCAGTCTGGCTACGATATGCACTGTAGTTTGATCTCGTCCCCGCGAGCCTTTCGTAAAGACAGAAGGATTAGCATGATAGTGGCATTTGTTGTTTCATTCTCTCCTTGTACTCAATATTCCATGACTGTACTCGGGTATGTACTCCACGAATTGAAAATGCATGTATTTGTATTCTAAAGTATGGTAGGGAGGACATGAAGAGTTATCCTATGATCTATTCATACCGAGGACGGGGCACGGATGCATCACGTCAACCTTGTAGAAACGCCTTCGCAATATCAGCTTGAAATCTCCCTATGTACTCCAAAAGGTCCTTATCGGGCAAGGCAGAATATTCATAAGCCTGGATGAGCTGCGTTCGGAGCTAGTCAAGAAAGTAAGTTTGATGTAGATCATGCAAGAACTATTTGGGTTGAAGATGTCAGAAAAGTTTACCCTCAATAGCGCTTTTCTTCGAATCGCGATGTGGTGTCCATCGCTTGACTCCTCGTCTTTATTCTGAAGTTCGGTCAGCTTCTCTGAGACCCTCTTCGCCTCTACGAGCACGTCTGGAGGTAAGTCTGCGAGCCGTGCAAGTTCCAGGCCTGCAGACGGTCAAATGTTCAACCTACATTCAGAAGAACAAGCTAGAGCTAGAAACTGAACCATAGTGGGCAAAGTCTTCTGCTGCACCGTCTAGAATTCTGTCAAATGTTATGCCAAGATTCAGTAAGGTGACCAAATGGTTATATGATTCGTACTTGTATTGGAACGTCATCCCAAAGTTCGTCGCCGAGGAGCGGGTCCGCTAAGATGATAGAATCCGATCTGAGTACGCTTTAGTCAAGGGGCCTCGACGATCCGCACCTGGACAGAAAGATGAAGGCTCAAACACAGTTAGTAAAGAATCGGATTCAATGGAACATGGTCTTGAATACTTGATTACAGTAGGTTGGCGTGAGAGTGTTTTCGTGAGTTCGTGAAAGTGCCTGTTGACAACGATGAGAGGAAAAGGACTAATCAGCGGGACAAGGCTCACGTTGCGAAGAAGACAAAGGGCTGAAAAAAATCTGAGCATAGCACGGAGAGCGACGAGCATACGTCGTACTTTGAGAGCAATGAGTTCCTCCGCAATCGCATGCGCTATACCCACGCCTTCCCTAGGAGATGTCCCGCGTCCAAGTTCATCAACAAGGACCAATGACTTCGGAGTGGCAAGTCCTATGGTGAAGAGCAATGATATCAGAACATGGAGCATATGAGCAAGAAGTGTTTCCTCGCAGACCTAATATCATTGCAGAGGTGGCCATCTCACTTGCAAAAGTGCTGAGGCTCTTTTCAAGGTCGTCATCGTTGGATAAGCGCGAAAGTAGGTAATCGTGGATCCTGGTACGAGAGTTACCATCGAGAACTTTTCGGAGAGGACAACATACCTAAAGCTGGCGTATTCGGCGGGGACAAAACATCCACATAGTGCCATGACGGTTAGCAAACCAACTTGACGAAGGTAGGTGCTTTTTCCTTTCAGTAACAAAAGATATCAAGGAACGACTACGAGAGAAGGTCCACTGGGACAAAAATCATTACCAGACATGCTACAAAGAGCGGATCAATCGGTCAACTTGAACAGCGAGAAAGATGGATGGCAGACTTACTTTGGACCCTGAATCATCTGAAAGGCGGAAGAGTCGTCACAGTAGACATCATTTGGAACGAGTGTGCCAGCTGATTGCACTGTCTCTAGAATCGGATGCCTTCCTGATTTGATGGCGAGTGTGCCGGTAAACTCTGGTCGAACTTGACCGGATTATAGACAGATCTAAGCATTTCTTTCTGGGATATGCATACCATAACTGCGCACTGGAATCAAGAGCAAGTAAGTTATATACCAACGACGAAGTCAGTAGTAGTAAATGCTCACTGATGGAAGTATGCGCGAACGACCAAAGCATGTCCACGAGAGCAACCTGTATAAAATTCTATCCCTTAAGTGCCAATTTCCACGGACGAGTTCAGAGGTATTACAGCCTCAGAAGCTTTGTACAAGGCTCCTATATCAGATACAATCTCGGCAATGAGGTCCTGTATGACCCTACAGAAGCCGTCAGCTTCACAAGAGCATCCTAGACACAACATGTCATACTTATCACTCAATATCAACGTTTCATCCAATGCATCTTTCATCCGAGCGTTCATCTTTTTCTGTTAACCAAAAAAATCAAGCTTCAGTGATAAAATGGAACCGAATCCTCTAGAGCATTTACCAACTCCATGCTCGAGAACATCCACCTCCCCTTCTTCAAAGAGACATTGACAAATCCTTTAGGTAACTCTCCTTCCAAATCATTCTTCTTCAAAGCGAAAACAAAGCCTGTCTCTTGATAAACGAGACTGAGAGGCAATTCGTGTTCCTCGGAAAGAGTACGATTGAGTTGGTAGATATCGCCGATGTTCTCCTTGTAAGTTTCTCGGGCGACGTCGAGCAGACGATTACAATTTGCTCTGACAGCATACACACGCGCATTGACAGCAGCAAGACCACCCTTAGCGTGTAATGAGCTTAGAGTAGTATTAATAGAAACAGACAATACCTTCGGTGGCGCGACTTCATCGTTCAGGCGAGCAGACACCAGCTTGTCAATGTTATCAATCCTTTCGTCGGACAGCATCTAGATAGAGAACCATTTGATTTAGAAGCAGAGAAATTTTGAAGCAAGACATACATGATGTACAATCCGGAGCAATTGCGACTTACAGCCATCTAGTGCTTTACGAAGGACCGGAATGTTCTTGACGACATTACGAAGGTTGAGAATCTGTGCCACCCGTTGAGATGCTGGCCTGGCACTAGTCGTGATCTTCGTTTCCGAGGACGCCAGCTATATGCTCGAGATCAAGATGGGAAACGAACATATAGTCGAAGGCCAAGTTATACCGCAGCGATCAGTTTGTCGAAATCCATTTTGTTCAGTGTCTTGAGCGCGTCGCGGACGTAAGTGAACAAGTCCTCGGCATTGATGAGTTCTAATGGTCAGTGTCAATCTTGGAGTGCATGGCATAAGTGGCCGGTGACAGACCTTCAACGACGTCCAACCTCGCCTCGACGGAACTTTGAACTGGAGGAATGAAGTCATCAGTATATTGTCAGTTCCAAAAGTGCAGTCAACTTGCCAGTAATTGGTGATAAAATGTTGACACGCAGTAGCCTTGACGCCATGGGAGTATACGTGTGATTCAGAACACTGATGATCGAGAAAAATATTGAGTATATGCGCTCTAAACAGAGCTGACAGCGAGGCCACACCCAAACAGAGAATGGTTCGACTTCTTGTAAGTCATGTTCCCGACAAGCTCGAGATTACGAGCTGTATCCGGGTCGATCATCATCGTGCCGTCCACAGGAATGTATCGAATCCGCAGAGACGCAGCCGCAAAGCGTGTATTGAGCCGTGATTCCGCATACTTGAAGAGGGCGCATACAGCCGACAGGGCGTAATATCTAGTGTAGAGAATTGAGGCATTGCTCTATCAAGTTCGAGAAAGAAATGCTTGCTTGTTTGATACAGCCAGAACAGTGCCAGCACGTTCGTCGTCTTCAACACAAAGTTGAAGAACGAATTCAAGGCCTGTAAAGCAACGCATATATCCACGAATTCGTAAATAAAATTGGTTAAATGCTTACCACCAGCATCATTCCAGTAACGCCTTCCAACAGGTTCAATCTGAACGCCAGGAAACTCCTCCCGAATATACTCCACAAGCATCGACGTCGACGCTGCCCTCTTTCCTGAGGGCGCAAGAGCAGCATCCGATGCAGACAAAAAGGTATCTGGTATAAGCACGAGACAAGGGTTGTGTATATGCATTTGGTGCAACGATTTGACGTAGGTCTGGCAGTCAGCAATCTAGATAATTACAGAGATCGCTGAGGTTGAGCAAAGCACATAGATACAACAGTTTTAAGTGAGTACTGACCTGCACAAGCATAACCTTACCAGTCTCCTTGTCAAGCGCAGCAATTCCCACCTCTCTTGAAATCCCTCTTCCTTCAAGAACAGCAACAACATAAGAGCCTTCGTAGCGTATGGTGGAAGCAGCGGTCTGAGGGCGCGCAGTGGTTGGACGCGATGCTCCGGACTTCGGGCGGCTAGGCCCACTAATAGTCTCGTTGTTATAGGTGGACTGACGCGTCCATGGGCGGCTACTCGTTGGTCTAGAAGTCATCGTAGTACGAATTGTAGTTGTGGCGAAAGGAATTCGTGATGGCTCAACGCGACTAGAGTCAAGCCGGACCGGTGTTCCGTACTGATGCGGCAGTAGCCGAGGCATGACGTCACGCGTCAGTCGCTCTTGAACCAAATCCAAAACCTTTCTCAGTCTCATTCGTCTCAACCACTTTCACAGGCATGATGAGAACAATTCTTCCTGACCTCCCTTTCACAAAATTTGCCGACGCAGTTCCCTTGGCTTCTGGAGCCCACAGCAAGATAGATCCCACGACACGAGCCCACCCTAAGACAGACCTTCAGCACCTCACGCCATGGGTGTCATTTTCTGAGGAAATCCATCAGGCGATAGAATCTGCAATGGCACGCGTCAGGCTCAATCCTGGCCACTTTGACCTTATATACGAGCCCGCCTATCCATCTCCTGTCGGCTGTGAAGAAGAGATCCGTTGCCATGCTACCTTCGCTCTGCATCGACCTGTAGAAAGGGTACTGCAAGCATTAGGCGTCGAGGGCCGTTTCTGCTCCCCTCATGGAGTAGATTACGCTCTCATCGGTGAGCCGGATTTTCTGTGGATCAGCGGAAAACCACAGTCCGCAGATTTGTGCCCAAAACTTGTGGTGCGTATACGCCTGTCCTGGTAAAACAGCGGCTTTAGTCCCACAGGTGGAATACAAGCCGTGGTGGGAGGCAAATCTGTCTGACATTCCTTCCACCTTCGCGGACAGTTCTAGCGACAAGCTCAGCGAGCAATCTTTGGAGGCTCTACACCAGGTATATGGATACATGACTCTGAACAACAACAGATACGGTATCTTGACCAATTGGAAAGAGGCTCTTTTTCTACGTCGCACAGAGACAAGTGAAAAGACTCTGGACTACTACCACGTCAAGCTAGATAGACCTCTCGCTGTCGATTCGCCCATCTCGATGCTGAAGGCATGGGTTGGTATCACATTACTGGCAGAGGTGGACTGGTTCTGTGCACCCGCTAGCATCCCCGAACATGGTCTCGGATCTCCAGGAATAGGAAAGTACCAGTGTCTTGACCTTGATTACAGACTTTGCCTCTTCGACCTCAGCTCTGTGCATCGAGGAAAGCATGGCAACGTCTTAGAGACTCAGATCCTTATGCCTGGTCGCCGGCAGAGCGAGATCTCCGTTCGTTGCAAAGTCGTCGACACATCTCGGTATCCTTTCGAGGCAGAGACACTAGAAAACGAAGTCGACATCTACGCCTCTCTACAAAACTTTCAAGGCCTCGTCACTCCAAAGTTTCGCGGATATTACTGCATATTGGGCTTCCTCAAGATACTGGCTTTACAGCCCGTCGGCGTCCCTATTCCTAGAGATGCGTCCATCTCAGAAGCCCTACGGATGAAGATGAAGGGTTCTCTTAGGCAGATACACGAAGCTGGATTTATTCATGGAGACATTGCACTATGCAATTTCTGCCTTACTACTGATGAGAAAGTGTTTCTAGTCAATTTCCAGGACAGTCGGCGTGCTGATGCTCAGACCGAGTTGGATCGGGAGATGGCAGAGATCGATGGTTTGTAGAATATAAAACCCATCTTGAATTTCGATATCGCTTCCTAGGCTCGGTCTCAGGGGTCATGGAGTCTGAAAGAAAAAGAGAGTAAGTAGCTTGCTACGAGTCTAAGTCAATCGCACTTCCCTTTTCCTCCGACTGAAGGAAATTCTCCAGAGGGGAAGTGGGTTTTTACGCTTTACATAAATCGATGTGATACAAATAACTTATCTACGCCATATTTCGTAGAATAACGAAAGAGAAGTAAAAACACGAAGAGAGATGCAAAACAATAACAAGGTTGGATTCGAAAGCACAAGGGCAAGTGAAGGGTATAAGTAATGCTTAATGGCGACGCAAAGCAAAGGGTAAGAGATAGCCAAGTAGGCCGAAAATTGTCAATTTCCAGAAGCTTCGAAGATTGATTATGTGTAATATGATCCGGAGTCGTATCGCCCTTCTAGCAGTTCATTCAAGCAATTAAGCTCATGTTCTAGCTTATCTTCGCCGACTTCATTGTCTGCGCGGTCGAAGTCAATTATAAAGGCTTTATTTTCGTGATTCAGAAGCAGATTGTCGGCTCGAATGTCGTGGTGTCGAACGCCTGCTGAGTGCAGGCTTTTCAAAGCTCTGGTGAACGCCTCCCTGAATTGTGACTCCAATCAGCTAAGAGCTTCAAATCCTGGATCAGAGAGAGATACCTTTCTTGGATACTGGTGGAGACCTGGCGCCCATCACCACCTCGTTCTATCTCCCGGGAACGGAGACTCTGACCAGCATAGTCCATGAGCATGCCACACGCGCTTGATTCGGGGTCTTTGAAGATTCCGTGAACAGTAACGATACCTTCCACATTCGTCTTCGTCGACAAGTGACTATACATCAGATACTCATCCGCCATCTTCTCCCGCTGAGCAACCGTGAATGCCAGCTTTAGAGCCATGTCGTGTTTGAGAGTTTCACCAGATTTCAATGTCATCTCAACTATGGCAGGATGAACCACTCCTACGGCGCCGCGTCCGAGGGGTTCCTTCAGTGTGACAAAAACACAATCATGGATGTCATGACGAAGATTCCTGGAAATTTCGACTGCTGCGGCGTGGCCGGGAAAGCAGGAAGGACCGACCCTGATGAAGGAGGAGGGCACAGACGAACAGTATGCACCATAATCCAAGCTCACGAGAAGTATCTTCCGTTTTGCAATTTCGGTCGATAACTGCGCTGGCCCCGTCAATTCTAGCTGAAGGTCACACCGAAATCGTGCTTACCACGACGGAGTCCACTTGGGAAAGTGGAGACACCTTTCGGCGTTTTGAAGTGGTATTTTTCTCATTTTCTTCACGATGGAGATGGCCTGCGCCGCGTTTACGGCCCCTCTTTGTTGCAGGATCCGCAAGCTTTTCACGTTCTAGTGCGTCCTGGACGATAGCGGTATGGAGCCCTATCTGAAGCTTGCGATATGAAGGATTCTTCATATTGATAGTGTCAATGATGCCTGATAGATAAAGAGTCTGAGAGGCCCTGTGGCGAAATCCTATGCGTTCATAACGCCCACAGTGAAGGATAAGAAATGTTGAATCATACGCCGCTGCAGTGGCCCACGCCTATTTAAAATTTGATCTGCACGAGAACGTATAGTCCGTATTCGAGTGTACGTACATGTTGAATATAGTGGTGAAAATTTGGCCGGTAACTTTTCCTCTCTAGAGGTAACTTCGGTACAGTGACGGCTTTGGCTCTGGTCGTGAAAGGACGTTGTTTGGCGGGCCCACTCGAACGGGCTTTGAACCGTCGCAAAGAGGCGGCAAGTTCAAAGCCTTTCTTCGCATCGGGAGGTGGCTTTCGATCGCATGAGGTTACGACAGCCATAGTGTGACAAATTTCCCACTTGAAGGTCGTACTCCTAGTCAACGATTGGAACATGTTTGTAGCAGTCGAGGTCATCGCAAACATGTCCCATGTTGCCAAACGAGGAAACGTTCGTCGAAGGCGTGCAATTTTATTTCTCTGAGCTTCCGGCAGGGTTGCTACAATTGTAGCTCGCCCGCCCAAGCCATGAGTAACTGTTAACCAAGACTCCGTCGTGAACTGGAATTCGCGACTTCCAGGAGCTTCAAGAAAGTCAATGACAGACTTCCAACCTTGCCCCTCTGGATGAAGTAAGAGTTTAGACACATAGGCCGGGCAGGTACGACCTGCAAATTCGTAATAACGATCGCTTACTGACTGCGCGTCGTTGAACGAGCCAGGGCGTGATGGTACTGTGAAATTATAACCCTCGTCAGAAAAGCTGTGTCCTGTTTCCAAATAATGTTTGATCATTTGGTCGCATGTCTTCGATAAAGAAGAAACAAGGGATGGATGGTATACAACGTTCTTGAGGATGAGGTTGGATCCAATGTGGCGATCGTAGAACGAGATGGGCGACGCCATGGGAGGGAATAAGTCCAGTGCGGATTCGGCTTGAAACGTGTGAGGGTGATAGTTGGCATCGAATGTCTTCCGGTAGGAAGAGTAGAAAGGGTCGTCCTTTGGCAACATCCTGCAAATTTCGAGTAGAGAAAGCACTGAAGCCTAAAGCGAGTGGCAAGGGCAGCATACGAGGGTCAAAAATAAACAAAAATAGTTGGAACAATAGGGTACGCACTCATAGCGTGTCCTTCGCGCAGAGGGCCAAGAGCTGAATGCTTCTGCAGGGCGAGAAAGCACATGGGAGCAACAGGATGTCTACAGTGACCTTGGAAGTGTTGCAACACTTCGCAAAAGCAAGGTTTTTGAGACCCCCAGGGAGGGAAGCTTAAGTTTTGACCATCTTCGCATTGTAGATCGTATCTAATGATCTCCAACGTCAAGTACTCGTGCTGCTTAACGAGAATAAACACCAGACCGCGGCTGTGGGCGTCGACGAGATGGCCAGTCGGTTCTGATGTCGACGCGTTGAAGGAAAGGCTCGTCGAGTTATATTTAGACATAAGTGGATTCCCAGCCTCTGCTGCGAGGATATGAGGCTTGAGCAGAATATTTGCGACGAAACCTGCTAGCCAGAACAGATACGAGAGCACTAGTGCAGCAAAAGTACATCATTATCGCTAATCGTTGACTAAATTACAAATTATAACATTACACGACGCTCAACAACTGTCATTGATCCAAATGTCGTTCGATCAGGTTTGATCACCTTCAACCCTCTCCCACATCCATCTCATCACCCCGACTCTCTAATGCTCTTGTCTTTCTCTTTGGATGGCTCTTCTCCATGTCCGCCGTGGGGGGTTTTTCATAATTGAGATAACATCCAGCTGTAGCACTCCACACATATTCATGGGCCAAGAGCTGCGTAAGGATCTTGTAGGCATGGCTATCTGCATACGGCACCCCAGACCGCGGGTCGAGATAGTGCGCTTGTCGACCAGTGATAGGGCATATATGTCTGATACGTGCTACAAGAATATCATGTCAGAGGATGACTCACTTGTCCTGGCAGGGAAGAAAGGCACTTACACAACGGACGATTCTTCCCAACGTAGACCTTGACTTCGTCCCATTTCACATGATTACCAAACATAGCTTCCATACTCTGCGTCCAAGAGGGCTTAGGAGCGCCCCTGTGTTGCGCTAGCTCATGGACAAGGTAGTTCTTCGCAACTGTTACAATTCTATATTCCGGTTCTTTAGGCGGTGGCGGTTCATTGGAGATTGGCTGTGGATGCTCCTGAGGTATTGATAACTGAGGCGAGAACAACTGGGTAACGGATGATGGTACAAGAGGTTGCGGCTGAGCAGCTGGGGTGGCTGATGCAGACGGAGCAGTGGGAACAACCCCATTCTGAGATGTTTGTGCTTGTAGAGCAGGTGGAAGCGGAGGTGGAGGCCATATAGGGAAAGGCGAAGACGCAGATTCTAGATAGCGTTGGTAGTGTTGAAAGATAGTATTGGGTTGAGAGGTCGCTGACGCGGCACTAAAAGTCGTCTGAGGCACTACAGTAGAGCTTGAAGCGATGGTGGACACCATAGCAGTACCTCCAGAATAAGTGTACGTCGTGGGAGTAAACAGACTGCCAGGTGGACCATATACGCTTCTGCTATAGTATGGGGCAAAGGTTGGAGGCGTTGGCGCGACAGGTTGAGGGGGAGGTGGCGGTGGAGGAATCTCAACCTTCTCATCCTCTATGCGCGACACCCATCTGAGCAAGGGGCCTTCAGTAGTTGTCCTTACAACCCTAGCTCGTTTACGTTTCTCATCCTCGATTTTGAGATAATCCCGGTGCTCTATTATATTGGTTTCCTCCGTATCCAGTGCGCGCGCGATGAGTTCAGCCTGTGTATACTTCTTGTATTCTATCTTGGCTTTCTTGGGTTGAGAAGCCTAAGGATTTATTAAGCATCTGGTCTTTGGACAAGCAATTCCATACAAGACAAACCTTCTTTGCCTCAGATTCTTTGAGTCGCGTAACAGTGGCAGAGGTGTTAAGGACAGTGTGCTTGCGTTTACTCATCCGTTTCTTTTTGGGTGAATCCTTACTAGCCGCACTAATGACTTCACCGGATTCTGCATCCAGAATGACACCTAAGGCCACGCGAGGCTTCAGTTTTGCTTTTGGCTTATCAGAAGGAGACGATAGTTGAAGCTCAGGATTGAAAGTAGCTTTGTGTTTGGCATGGGCTGCTGCAGTGGCTTTTTCAAGTCGACTTCGGGCTGCCTACAACTCGCGTTACGGGGTTTAAGGAGGATTCTGCAAAATTCAACCCACTTTCCGAGCTCGTCGTTCGTCATTCGCCACTTCTGCCTCAGCAGCAGCTTCGACTTGGAGTTGCTCTTCTTCGTCAGTGCTTTCAAAGTCAGACCCGACGACGATGTCCTCCTCATCTATTCGACGGCAAGACCTGTATGAGTAAGAAAGCAAAGTCGAGACCAAGGCCACTTAGTATGCACCTTTCTCGTTAATGAAATCTATATCGTCGTCTAGGTCCTTCCCAACCTCTTCCAAGGCCATTTCTGCGAGAGCTGCCTCCATTCTGTGACAATCTATCAGCACTCGTAGCAGCGAGCTGCAGGGCCCACGTACCTGTTTCCAGCTGTACTCCTCTTCGACCGCCGAGTGGCCAACATTTCGGATTGTCCGTCCATATCGACGTCGGTCATCGTTCACCAAAGATTGGCTCAAAGCCGGATATGTCACAGCTGTTACGCATGTGTCACAGAACGCGACTCAATAGACCCGGGCCGGCCGAATGGACCAGTCAGTACTTTTGTCACTGAACGTCGATTGTTCGACCGCCTTCCTTGTCATTGACCTTGTATTGTCCTCACTCTAAACGTATATTCCTTAAAAATGGATTGTCTTGAAGCACTCTCTTTATCCTGTTATACCAAAGTCGCACTCGCCCCTGCTTCTAAATGCCGTCATTTGTACCCACTTCTGAAATTTAGTAGTTTGTCTACGGGAGACTAGGCCAATCCATCGCTCCCTGCATTAACGAAGATCTTGGAGGAAAACTATGATCCTCATATCTCTCAGTGCAGTGATACGGTCGAATACCTTGATCCAAAATCGACACCAGTCCACTTTTATGACCGTCACGTCGCATCACACCTTGTTCTGAAGAATGTGGTTTACTTGCCCAAAGTCAAGGATCTGCTCTCTGGAATTTGTGAGCAAGCCGTGCAACATTTCCTTCAGTCCGGCTACAATTCTCAAGATAATGCCCGTGTATTTCCGCAACATATCTACCGTCAAAATTTTGATGACGCTTCCTCAGTGGCCAGGCACTACAATCGTTTTGTGGGAAGACTCAGTTCATCGTATGGTTCCAAGCTCATGCTACACCCTGAATGCGAGACGTGGGATTCAGCTGTATTCATGATGACTGAGCCGGGCGAATCACGTCTCAACTTCACAACAGAATCATATCTCACAGTCATTGGCCAACACTCAAGCAACGATGATTTCTTCGACAATATTGACCAATCTACAAAAGCTAGGATCCTCGATTTCTCTCAGAGGTACCCACGCCTTGCTACTTGGGATATGTTTGCCATGACGAAAACGGCAACAGCTATGTTCCAAGCCGTGACAGATACAAGGCCCTTCGTATGGGACCAATGCCGCACTCATGGGTATCGAAAGGTATCCAACAATTTCCAACAACCCCTCGATGCTACCCCTCCAGTGATTTCGGTCGACGTGCCCACAGTCTCTAAGTCACCCAAGAAAGGTACACCAGCTCAGCCTTCAAGGACCCGTATATCGAAGGTCGTAACGGTTTCAAGAATACCATCGCAGCGAACGCAATATCGTCCCAATTTCTCCCATTACCTGCAACACGTGGGTCTTTTGTTGCTAGTCATAGGAAATCACTAGTCACTGACTTGCAATAGGCCTGGGCGAAAGCAGCGATGCATGATTCAACATTCATCATCCTTCATTGTGGGCGATATGAACGGATTGGCTTTCGACATCGAGCCTCACAGACTCTCTACCTATCTGGAGTTATCGATACAGTCAATGTTAAAGACCCGTCGTATAGAAAGCTACAAGTTGGCCTACACATTGCCATTATCAAGGATGCTCTTAAACGATTAGATCACCAGAGCCACATATAGGGGCTAGTATCAAACGATCGCCAAGCAATCTTGACGAACGCGAAGCACCTACCAACAAAAGTGGAAAGCATAGCCCGCCTGCTGAAGCCAATGTATCAGAGGTGGGACTACTGAATTTATCGAAAGAGATTGCCAAGCGGAAGCTAGCTCTCGTAAGCCTGGACTATGGCGCATTCTGCTCTCCTGTACCTTCTTCTTTTGTCAGAATTGGCCCTACCTGCGTTCATGGTCTCGCCCCAGGTTCTGTAACCCACGAAGAAGAAGAATATCCCGAACAGACACGCTTCCAAGCCAATGAATATTTTCATCTCACTCTGAAGGAGCCTCTAGGACACGGTGCCGTTGGTGTTGTTCATCCAGCCTTCCTGGAGATGACAACGGAATCAGGCGACGTTTTGAAATATGACTTAGCGCTGAAATTGGCATTCTCTGCCGAACAACGAGAGTTGATGCTCAATGAATATCGTATATATGGCCACCTATCCCAGCAAGAAGACATCGAAGGAATTGTCGCAGTGCACGACATCTTCATGGACCCGGAGTCAGGTGCATTGGGTTTGCTAATGAATCGGGTGGGGCAGAGCCTCCGCCACCGACAGATCGATAGGATAAACCGTGGCGAGCCAGTCTCCAGCAGTGAAGAAGAGAGGTACGCAGAATCAGACACGTTGTTTATACGTATCTCTAAGTTAAATTGTAGAGAAGCTTTTAGGGTTGTTCTGAAAACCTTGCACACTTGAAGCTGGTGTGCAACACAACGATGTTCGTCCCGAGAACCTCCTCATCAGCCCGTTCAATAAAGCATACATCATCGATTTCGATAGAGCTGTCCTCCATCGGCATGCCATGGTATGGGATACAGAAAACAGGCTGGAGCTAGAGGCTTTGGAAGAAATATTCGACGACGAATGCAAGATACATGACAAATTTTGTCCCTAGTCGCCTTTCATGCAGCAGGTGTACGTCGTCTGCCATTTAGTGACACCTATATTTTCCTTGATACCGTTCATATCCCGATATGAATTTATGAATACCATCTGCTGTGTTGCTTTATTACTCGCGCACCTCCATGGTTGAATTGGTTCTCATTCGGGTCCAAAAATTCCATCACGTGCGTCCAAGATTACAGACTATGATAGTAAAGGGATACTTTTACGGTATCGCAACTCCACCCCACTAGACATTAGGCCTTCGTGGAAGGTTTTCAACTGTTCATGATCAGAGTATAAAGTGGGGAAATGATCAGGGGGAGAACATATCCCGCTTCTAACCCAAAAATTGCACCGCCCACTGCACCCGCCCGAGTCGCACGCAGAATATCGATGCCCCCAAGGTCCACACGACAGTCCGTCAATATCTTACTCCCAATTGTCCCAGTGAGCAAAGAGAAAATGATCACGTAGATCACCGCGAGGGGCCATGGAAGTCTGACCGATTGACCACTTGCTACGAATGGGGCGGTGAGAAGGACGATGATGAGACCTGCGAAGACGGAGCCAGTTGCGCCGATGGCTGCGGCGGATTTGTTGTTGGTGTAATGTTCCCAGTGCGCTCGGAGGATGGCATTCCCTGTGAGCCTGAAATGAGCATGAGATCGGTCAGTAGACTTACACTTCACGATGGACAAACTTACATCAAGATTGTCCCCATTAATGCTGTAATGGACAACAAGAACGCGACCTTCAGTCTACGAAGGAAGAGCGTCAATACGTATCAATCATGACGGTTCAAAAGCAAGGCTTACGAAAATAATACTAGAAACACAATTGCCACCCACAAGAGATTCACAAGACCGATCGCATACCCGAGAGCGAAGCCAAATGCACGGATAAAGCGATATTGTTGCTGAGACAAAGGATCAGAATCGGAATTGGGGTCGGAGGGGTCAGTTGACGAGTCTCCAGGAACGTCCATTATCTTGTCCATGGTCGCAATTAGGTCCAACCGTTCGTTTGGAGGTGGGTCAGATGCCATTTGTTCCCTGCGTTTCGGTTCATCCTTTATGAAATCGTATACAGCCCTGACTGTCGCAAGAGCTGGGACAGCAAGAAGAACCATCGGGAAGATCTTCGGCTAGATGATTAGCAAAGGTAAACTCATCCTTTTGATATCTTACAATACCTGTCCAAATTGCCAGATAGGACCATCAGTAGGCGCAAAGTTGTTCTTGACCACTGTGACCTCGGTGAAAGATATCCAGATGGACAACAGGGAGAAGGAAATAAGTCCCCATTTATAGTCAGCTCTGAAGTTGGCTTCCGGCGTTGCTGCAGCAATCTTGGTTTCGAAACGTCAATACAATTGAGTGACCGAAGTTGAGGATGGAGGGTACCTGTTTTTCAACGTGTCGACGCTGCCTCTCCGCTTCTTTGCGCTCTGCTTCGTTCCTTGGTTTCCGAACACTGCACAATAAGAAAGCAAGGAATACAACCCTCCAAGTCACTGAAAAATATATGACGGCCAGTACGATCGCATAAGCCACAGCCAGTCCGATAAACCATTTGTTGGTCACATTGTGGGTGCCAAAGATGAACGCTCGTGCAGCGTGGTTACATTGCTGCATACTCCCAAAGGTTTTGTAATGACGGAACAGGGCCAGGGAGAATGCTGCATGGAGAGTCCACATGAGGATGAAGGAAACAGCATTGGGTATCAAGTCCCAATCGCTCGAGTTTAGAGCATTATGAAATTTGTTTCGGTTTTTCAATTTGTTCCCTGAAATCATGAGAACAAAGATGGGGATAAACGTGAAGAACCAAGCTACAAGCGCACTAAACATCAGATACCATTGCGCTTAGTATTCAGGAACTTTTCAGGAGCTGATTGAACGCACTCTTGAAGGGTGATCTGGGGGTTAGAGGAAAACCCGACAACAAACGCCGCGACCATGATGGAGATGTTCATCACCACAAAGGGAAAGCACTGCTCGTAGACCCTGCTTATGTCGGGAGATACCGTTAGAAAGATAACTAATTAAATTAAACTCAGTGTTCGCACAGGTGATCAAAGTCTCAACCAGGTATCGAACTATTTACCTGTGAGTAATGCCTGCGCGTATATCGATATCCTAATTCCGATCCCTGCGATGTCGGTATTGAGAGGCGGACTGCCTGTGAATGGGCACGATGAGGCATCTGAGGACGACATCCTTCTATTGCGGGATATCTTGTCAGAAAAAAAGTTGAGTTATATAGTGCGGCATGTTAGCCTCATGCGCTGACCGATCGGATAAGCGCCCATTGAGATGACAGGCGAATGACAGGGTGAATTCTGCCTCATGTCGAGGTTTACCAATCGTTCAGCTAGGTATTTGTCTGCCAGTATGATCCTGGAGATGTCCCAAGTATGGTTTTTATCTGTCAGAAGTAGTGGAAGATAGTCTCGTTCCTAGACATTATGATGGTGCTGGTTGATTTTGAGGTGTGCGCTCTACTTCGAAGTAAAAGCAAAAGCAAACGGCTCGTGTGTGGGAATTCCCTTGCTTACATGATCAGCCGTCTGGAAAGAGTATCTCTTTCTGGCGACTTGTCACCGATTCACAGGTCTAATGGTCGGTGGAATTTCATGCCGAAGATACTACCAAGTGTATTGAATGGTGAACCCATGTCGAAGCTTTGCAAGCTGAGGCCTCGAGGCCTTGACGTTCTGCTGACAGAACACTGACTGCGGAAAGTCTCCATGTTATCTCTTTCTGCGATCAAGAAGTAGATTTCCACTGATTGGTACGTATATACAGACTCCTGGGCCCTCTGTCACTGATTATGCCAAGATGGCGTCCTCTACTCCCATATGCCAGTTTACAAGAAGTCCTCCTCTCAACACTGATATCGCAGGAATCGGCGTACGGATTTCTACGTATGTTCAGTCTTTACTTACAGGTAAGGTCTTCGTCCCTGGATTTTTGAATGCCATTCTTGTGGAATACTTACTGAATATTACTGAATCTTTCGTTGCTGTCAAACAGTCGTTATCCTTTCGGTATCACACGATTCTGGAGACATTTACGCTCAATGCTTTCCATTCGTGATAATGAACATCTCAGTTCTAATCGCTGCGCTCGCACTCGGATTTGCGCCTAGGCCACAAATCAGCCTTCAAGAGTATGTGTTATGTTCAACCCTCGCTGTCATTCACGTCAAGTTAATGTTCGTTGCACAGTGGCTTAATCGCGTGGTTATTTACTTTCATCCCCCTTTTTGTGTTTGCCCTTGGGTCGGGAATGGTCAGGACGAGAAGCAGGTTCCGAACCGCAGGATCCAGGGGTTGGGATAGCATTCAGATGGAATTGTCATCACACATCATGTTAGTCCTGCATGTTGGGTACACGGTATCACTCCTCAGGAATTATGCGACCTTCGGGAGCACGCCAGAGTGCAACCATGCGGCTAGAATTTTCTTCTTTGGAACACACAGGGTCACAAACACCTGGTTCATTAGCTGGACAATTGTGTACGCGATTTCACTGGTGTTTATATACTCGATGCTCTTGAAAGCCAGTACTTCCATGCTGTCACAGAAGGCAAGCAGGGAAGAAGGAGAGAGAAAGGATGCCGGTGACGAAGGAGAAGGGAAAGACATCAAAGAACCAGTGTGTACTTGTTCATCCGCCCCTTTTATCTTGTAGTCCAAGTCAGAAACTGACTGCTACTCTTTCCGAAGACGACAGGTTCAAACGTCTTAACGAACTACTTGCGAGGTACTTTGACGTTCATAGCTTTAGTCATCTGGATTGCATTCACGGAAGTGACCGTGGTCAAAAACGACTTCGCTCCCTCAGATGCTCCAGCCTGGCAGTTTGGGCAGGTACGCAAAAGTCTGCCAAGAGTTTAGACTTGAAGGGATTAACACCATTTGCAACTCGAAGATATTCCCCATGATTCTACTCGCGGTTCCCGCTCTCGCAGCAGCAAGAGCAGTCGCTGAATTCATACAGCATACTGGAGAGAAAACCATGGGAAAAGATGAAGAATATGCATTGTCTGACTTGCCAGCGACGGGACAGGAGGAGAAGACCGAGGAGAAGACCGATGAAGGAGATTCCCCCACGGTAGAGTCCATAGAGGTTTCGTAAAAACAAATACAATTATTCCTGTCTGTCCAAAGAGTGCGTGAAGAGACAGAGTTATCAAACCAGGACAATTTCCTTCCATGCGTTTCCAGCTGGGGGTCGTGCGCCAGACATCCTCGAATCTCTCCCCCTCTGTTACATCTCCTAATGGCCAGTCAATAACCATCACCCAAAAGAACAATATTTCGAGGACAGTGGCATCGTTTAGGTATTGGTCATATCTTTTCATCTTCGAGAGCAGCACAAGCTTATATAATTTGTTACTACAAGCAGGAGTCTTGTATTCTAAATCGACTGGTTTATATTTATGCCAAAGCCGCTCTATACTGGTACAAGGTTTCCTTGACTTCAGATTTGACTGCCACGCCTTGACAGAACCACACGCGTACGTGGTTTTGACAACATGGATCTCGTGAAGAGTCGAAAAAGCTAGACGGTAGAGGGTACTGATACCGGACCCCGAACATGTACGCGTCTTCCACACCAACCAGGGTATGTCCTCCAATTGTCTTTTGCTTCAAGCATTGCATTTGCGTTGTTCCATCGTCACGTTCTAAATTTGGTTCCGTATCCATGGCCATCAGATACTATCATAATAGTCGCGTGTCCAGCTGACCCTCTTGTTGTTAGTTCAAGACGAGTTCAAGTTGGTACTGAGAACAACGCATCCGCAGACACATCCGCCGATTTTCAAAATAGCCCTTCGAAAGACAGACAGGTCGAGTGAAATTAAGTAACAATGAATTCAGCATACTCTTTTTCTCAAAAAACACATCACAGCGGATGTTGCGGTAGCCAGTTGTTCGGGTTTTTGTCTCGCTCTGACAGACACGGCCACAGGAAGCAATGTTGTCTTATAGTCAGTGAGCGCCTGGAGTTGTCATCCGATAACGCTTGTTTATTGTTTTCAACAGGCCTAATAGGTCAACGTTAGCAAGAATCGAAACGATATAAAACAAGGCTCGTAGAGACAGGATGTCATTTCAAATCATACCCTCCAATGCCACGCGTAAAGCGTGATAGATCTTCTGAGTTGTCTTCTGGGACGACAGGGACGAGCCGTAGACGCCACGAAACTTCGTCATCAATTCCAATCAACGTTGCACCTCCCCGCCGTGGACATCTTCACGACAATCATAGCGAGGCTTCCAGCGCTGCCAATGCATCCCAGCCCCGTCCGAGTTCCTCGTCCACACGCACTAGTACTCGAGCAGTACTTTCCTCGACCGAACCTAAGGGCATTCCAATTCATTATGCAGGGACGTCAGAAACGCTCAACGTGCTACCCCCTTCTGATACTTCCAATCTGCCGCTCGCGTCTGCTGACGCGTCGTCCTGCTTGTCGGAACGCTCAGATACACCCCCAAGGCCGCCTGGTCTTGATCTATTGGAGCAGTTCCTGCAAACAAGACTGCCTGTCTTAAAGAAGGGAGAAGCACATGTTAAATCCACTGCGACTCGTGCGCCCAAAGCTCTCGACATGCACCTTCACCCGGCTTTGCGTCTCCGAAAAATCGAGTTCATCAATGGTCTAGCCGAGGAGCTATCAGCAATTTGTGATCACCAAATCAGACAAACCATTCATATTGGAACGCCCTCTCTACTTAGCATTTCTGTACCCGACGGTCCACAGGCGCCGAAATGTGTCAATGAACAGTCGGTACAAGGGTATCTGATCGACTTGAACGAACAGTACTCTCCAATAGCCTCTGGACTTCTGTTTCATACTGCTTGGGACCCCGTCTTCGAATGTTCTATGAAGCCAAAAGGTTTCCAGCTCAAACAAGGTGTCGCCGATGCTTACACTTCAATTACTCAAGAAACAGAAATCCTTGGAAAACTATCTAGCCGTAGTCAGAAGAATATTGAACTTCTTCGTAGGCACCATCTACAAAACATACTTCTGGAAGAATTCAAAAGCCTTGCTGCAGGAGAAGAAATCTTTACCTCAGCAGGGGTTGAAAGTCTGGCTGGTGATTTCTTTTGGCAAATTTGTATGGATAGGTCTGCTGACCCTCGTAGGCCCGCGCCCTGCGGCGGAGACCACAGGGTCAATGGCAGGCTAAAGGTCACAGGCAGACAAACTGGTCCAGACATTCCCGAGACTGTAGATCTTATAGAGCGATGCCGAGAGCCATCAACCAATGAGCAAAGCGAATCAGCAAGACCCAGCAAACGGCAGCGAGTCGATAAAGACGGTGGCAAAGTCGAAAAGTCCGCACGTCACATCATACAGCAGGTAATGCCTCTGAAGAGTTTTGTCGGCCTCTACGCTCATCTGTGCTCGATAGATTTGGTCAGCCGCCGTGCTTCAAGATTGTACCTTCTTGACGTTAAGCTACGGAAATGGGATTTATATCGGGCTTCGACACAGGGATTCTCAGACGTTATACCTTTCGCCCCTCATGACACCAAGCAAACAGACAAAGCCCCCCTACAACAAAATACGTATCGGTCTTCTTATTGCTTCCTTCCAAGACGCTTTGGCTCGCGCACGAGAATTGGAACTCTTGAATGGGTGCTCTTCGGACCTTGTACCTTTCAGATATAGGCTGAATCTCGATGAGCAACCTCATCTAGGGAAAGTGGGCAAGTCAAAGATTCGGGAAGGCATAGATGTCTTCGCAGAGTCGGATAAGGTACTAGATTTCACCTTTTCAGTGATCAGTAATTAAAATCAGTTGACTTGCAGAATGTCATTCAAGAGCTATGCAAATCTTCTTCTATTTCCCTATGGTTGCATCGGCGGAATCTCGACGCGCCCATGGCGGACCCAATCAAGTGGAATCTGATCCGCTTCTCCGACACTCAGAGAGAAACAGGAGTCCGGGATAATCCACTGCCCGGCAATAATTTTTCTGGCGAAGGCTGCGTCGTGAATCTGGACGTGGAGACGAAGATAGATTCTCGAATTTACAGAGTCTATCTCGACATTAAAGGATCCTCAGACGATGTTAAGCACCTCTCGACTTCTTTGATTTTGAAGATGTCTCGTGACAAGACCGAAGCTGAAAACCTCTTACTAGAACATCATCTGTATCAGATTCTCAATGCCCAGGGAGTTGACTGCGTAGTCCAGAACTA
Organism: Gymnopilus dilepis; assembly: GCA_002938385.1. NCBI lineage: Eukaryota > Fungi > Basidiomycota > Agaricomycetes > Agaricales > Galerinaceae > Gymnopilus > Gymnopilus dilepis. The sequence goes on along the minus strand of NHYE01001297.1, from coordinate 22,253 downwards.
TGGCTTGTTTTACTACACTCTCAATCAAGTGGAAAGGCGATACTTTCTTCTCCTTGAGGATGGAGGAGACTCAATGCCTATTCGATGCAGCAGGATTGGGCCGCAGAGGATGGACGAACACGTGCAACTTCGAAAGTGCGTAAATATCTGAATGCTTGCTTCATGATAAATCAGGCTGAATCGGCCGCACATTTCCAAGGGAGGACATCAAATTGGCCTTGAGGTCTCTGCATGCAAAAGGCTTTGTTCACACCAACATCACAGATGCTCATATCTTAGTGACTCTCAGTCATAACAGTATCAGAGCATCCTTCGTCAGTCTGCATTCATGCAAGGCCCCGGGTGACCCGCGTGCCTTGAGGGCTGCTTCCCTCGAAGATGTCGCGACGTTGAACAGGTGCTTAGGTGAAAGCGGAATTGCTGGGGAGGATTCAGAAACTAGCAGTGGCACAGCTCATGTCGATCAGACGTCGAGCGCTCCCGGAGGCGAAACTTTTGGCAGACAAGTCTGAAGGAGGTCATAACGGCGATGCTGCAATCTCTCCAAGGGCGTTGTGCGACGTCATAATACATGGATTGGCTCACTGTTATTGTACATTGCGATTATAAATTTTTACCACGCTATGTAGTGTGGGAAGCATTCAACACAATGTTGACTTTTACAGAAGAAAGTCCAATAGACGTGAACATGACAAGTGCGCGCAAGCTTTATTCGTCTTCTCCTTTCGATGCTACAAGCTGATGACCCCTTCCAACCACTATTAAAGACGACATTTGAGGGGAATTACAATCCTCTTATCTCCCAGGACGAGGCCTCTATCGAATACCTGGAACCTCAGGCAACACCGGTCCACTTCTATGACCGCCATCTTGCCCCGCCTCTTACCCTAAAGGATGTTGTTTACTTACCCAAAGTAAACCAGTTGCTCTCAGAAATCTGTGACCAAACTATTCGAAACTTCCTTCAGTCTGGCCATAACTTCAAGCAGGAGCGATATAACATCTTTCCCCTCCAGATTCATAGTAAGACCTTCGACGATGCATATTCGGTTGCCAAACACTACAATCGTTATGTTGCGAAAGTTAGTTCTGCATACGCATCCAAGCTCTTGCTTCACCCTGACTGCCCGACATGGGATTCAGCCGTCTTTATGTCCGTTGCATCGGAGGAGAAGAGTTTGCGCTTCATGACTGAAGCCTATCTCACGACGATTAATGACCGCTCAACTAATTTAGGAGTTTTCGATAATGTCGACCAATCTACAATGGAACGGATTCTCAAGTTCTCGCAAAAATATCCTCGCCTCGCTACCTGGGATATGTTTGCCATGACAGAAACAGCTACAGGGATGTTCCAGACAGCGACAAAGACTGTGCCTTTTACCTGGGAACATTGTCGTACGCAGGGTGTTAAGATGACATGCAATATATCACCTCCCCCTGACGCTACCCCTCCTGTTATATCAGTTGACGTACCCAAGGTCGTTAAGTCACGCAAGAAAAGCGGCGCCACTACACGGTCGAGTACCCGAATCTTAAAGGAGGTCTCAGTTTCAAGAATACCATCTCAGCGCACGCATTATCGGCCAAATTTTCTTCATTATCTTCAACACGTGAGTCCCTTGTTACTAGTCGCAGAAAACCATTGACATGCAATAGGCCTGGACCAAAGCCGCAGTGCACGATGCGACATTTATCATTCTTCATTGCGGGCGTTATGAACGGATTGGATTTCGCCACCGCGGCTCACAGACGCTTTATCTGTCTGGCGTTATTGACACAATCAATTGCAAAAACCCATCATATAGGAAACTCCATATAGGCCTTCACACTGCCATAGTCAAAGACGCGCTTTGCCGGATGAATCAGGCAGACATGCGTGTTCACGCTGGCACTAAACGTTCAGCGAGCGATCTGGACGACGCAGAAAAATCTCCTAATAAGCGTAGAAAGTATAGCCCGCTTGCTGAAGCGGAAAGATTAGAGGTGACTCATCCTTGCGCTCGATCATGCCTCTACTTCGACGCTGACGTGGAAATCAGTTAGCAAAAGAGATATCCAGACGGAAGCTTGCGCTCGTTAGTCTGGACTACGGCACGTTCTGTTCTCCTGCACCTTCTTCATTTGTCAGGATCGGGACGACTTGCGTTCACGGACTCGCTCCGCGTGTCATAACAATGGCAGATAGACAGTACCCCACGCGGAGACGATTCGAAACTCATGAATACTTTCGCCTCATATTGAAGGAGCCTCTTGGTCATGGTGCCGTTGGCGTCGCCCATCCGGCTCTTCTCGAGTTGACAGCGGAATCGGGAGAGGTTTTAACGCAAGATTTGGTACTCAAACTAGCTTTCTCTGAAGAACAGCAAACGCTGATGCTCAATGAATACCGCGTTTATGAATACTTGTCCCAGCAAAAAGACGTTGAAGGGATCGTTGCAGTTCATGGCATGTTCAAGGATCCAGAGTCAGGTACCATGGGCATGCTAATGGATTATGCGGGCCTGAGTCTTCGTCATCGAGAGATCGAAAGAGAAAGCCGAGGCGAACCAAACTCGGTGACTGAGGAAGAGAGGTACGTCAACGTTGGAACATCCTGTTGTCTAGCTCCGGACTGACCAATTACTGCTGCAGGCAAGCGTTCAAAAACATCTTAGAAACCTTGCACAGAGCTGGTGTCCGGCACAATGACGTTCGACCGGAAAATCTTATGATTGGACCGTCGAATAAAGCGTACATTATTGATTTCGACAGAGCTGTCTTTGACGTCAACAGATTCGATCCCGACAACGAACTGGAGTTAGAAGAATTGGAGGAAATATTCAATGATGAATGACAGCACGGGGATTCATGCTAGTTTTCGTTCAACAGCATCTACTACATACTTTATTCTATAACTTATATACTCTTTGACCAACGGCGAATTGGCGCTTTAGGTAACCCCATGGATATATTGGAGGTCCCAAAACTAATGCGAATCTGTCTGAAGTGTCTTGCGCTTCTGAGCATTAGGGTGCTAACGGACTTTCGAGGTGTGTAAAATTTTGGGTCTCATAGACAGCCTTTGATATAATGAGGCTGGTGGGACGGTGAACAGACCACGTCGATTGTCATCCAAGTTAGCAGGCTGATATTCGACGCACGATGGCCCAATCGCTTGCTTATTTACTCTCATTCCCGTTTTCGTGTTTGCCCTTTGGAAGGGATCCAGAATGATCAGGATAAGGAACAGGTTTGAAACGCAAAACCCAGTGGTCGGGGTCGCATCCAGTCACTACAAACGCTTGGTTCTTTGCGTAGGCAGTTTCACTGGTGTTTATGTACTCGATACTCTTGCAAGCTGCTATTTTTACTCCATCACGGAAGGCGAGCAGGGACGAAGGAGAGATAAAGAATGCAGGTGACGCGGTGACGAAGGAGAATTGACTTTGAAGGACATCAAAGAACCGAGAATGAGTACGACGTAAGCGAAGAAACGGAGGAACTGGTATTCGCGCTTTGCCATTTTATGTCGAATCACTTGTGTGCAATTGTTCTCTTCAGCTGGCCTCGTCTGGAGGTTCCAAAATTCGAACCATGCTTTCCGTTGTCCCGTCACGACTGCGGTCATAGTTGTCAGATATTTTATCACGTCTATACCCATGGTACTTTTCCAGCTGACCACACGCCTTGTGTAAGTTAGGATCCCAGACCAATCCCAAGTTCCCAGTCTCTGGGCTGTGCTATACCACACCGTCTGCAGCCACGAATTGGCGCCCTTTCGAGGGTGCAGACTCGGCCATACCATCTCTCGGCCACGACCAGCTGATAGATAGATCCCTGCAGGCCTGTCGACGCCATGGACAAAGATCTCAGCAAAGAACCCTTCGAGGACACCAGATCGCAGATGGGGGGACATGAAGCCTATGATTTCCGCAAGCCCGTGGATGGGGCCTATTCATAATTCAGACTCTTTTGTTGATCGTCGATTGAGACGAGTTGTTGCTATAGCCAAGAGCGCCGAAAATATCAGGATAAATCCGTCGCGGAGGGGAAGTTCTGCTATGCCTGGACTCTTATGTAGTCCAGATTATACAGAGAGTGCCATGACGCCCCAGGAAGCTCCTATGCATTATGGTTTGGTGCTGGTTTGCTCAGAGTCAGTTACTGTTCACTGACACAATGGCCTCGAAAATCGAAAAATTGCTACCACGTGACACACCAAATTAGGAAGGAGCTGGGCCCTGGCGCTGGGACCGCGGTCGTTTCCAAGTCAGCTCCTTCCCAATTTTTCTTTTCTCCTTGACGTCTGATCAGCGTGTACGTGGACGGAGCCATCCCTCGATGCAGACTCACAGCTCTCAATACCTCGCGAGTCTCAACAGGGTGAGGCAGTCGAGTCTGAGACGGCCTGCAGGCTACGCGCCAGCTTTTGTGACATCCAAATTCAAGATCATGACATCTCATTTTTCCTTGTACCCTCGATATGACAACAATTCCGTTTTTATTGTCTTGAATTCTTTATATCCACTGAACGAAATGCGGTTGCTCTTATTCTCAAAGTATGGGAAGGCCACCCTTGCCACTCCAGATGCTATCCGATACGAACGACGCATTTCTGCCTCTACTCAAGAAGACACTTGAAGAAAATTACAACCCTCATACCTCTCAGCGCAAGAATGTTGTTGAATACCTAACACCGACATCGACTCCAGTCCATTTTTACGACCGTCATATCGCCTCACACCTTCTCCTCAAGGATGTCGTCTACGCGCCCAAGTTGAAGGACTTGCTTTCCGAAGTTTATGAACAAGCTGTACAGGACTTCCTTCAAGCCGGCCATGACTTCTATCGGCAGAATTACAATGTGTTTCCGAGGCAAATTCAAAGCACCGTCTTTGACGATGGTTATTCAGTGGCCATGCACTATGATCATTATGTTGGAAACCTCTGTTCTGCGTACGCTTCCAAGTTCCTGCTACATCCAGACTGCCCGACATGGGATTCGGCAATCTTCCTAGATGTTCTCCCCGGTGACACAAGACTGAGTTTTGCCACCGAATCCTACCTCACTACGATCGACGAATACTCACCGAACACTGCAATTTTTGACCAGGTCGATCAATCTACAAGAGACAAGATCTCGAACCTCGAGCAGAAGTTTCCTCGCCTCGCAACATGGGATATGTTTGCCATGACGGAAACAGCGACGAAGATGTTCCAGACAGTGACGAAGACCATGCCTTTCGCATGGGAAGGTTGTCGTACCCAAGGCTATAGCCTAGTATCCAGCTCCCAACCTCCTTCTGACGTCTCGCCACCTGTGATCTCAATAAACACGCCTAGGACCTACAAGTCACGCAAGAAAGGCACTGCATCCCAAACCCTAAGTGCCCGGATATCGAATGTTGTCTCTGTTTCAAGAATGCCATCACGGCGAATACCCTATCGACCAAATTTCTGCCATTATATACAACATGTGTGTCTGCATTCGTACTCGTATTGAAGGAGAGTTACTGATCCAAATTAGGCATGGGCGAAAGCAGCCATGTACGACTCCACCTTCATCGTTCTTCATTGCGGGCGTTATGAGCGGATTGGCTTTCGCCACAGAGAATCTCAAACACTGTACTTATCTGGCGTTATTGACACGGTCAATACTAGAAATCCATCGTACAGGAAACTCCATGTGGGCCTTCACACTGCCATTGTCAAGGATGCCCTTCGCCGTCTTGATTCTGCAGACCGGTGTGCTGAAGTGGGGAACAAACGTCCGGCAGACGATCTGGACGACCCAGGGCGACCTCTAAATAAACGTCAGAAATTAAATTTGCCCACTGAGGTCAATGTGTCGGAGGTAGCCTTTAATTTTTCGCTCATTTTTGTTGTCCTGACGTCGAATTTAGTTGTATAAGGAAATTGCGAAGCGAGACCTGGCTCTTGTCAGCTTGAATTATGGCGCGTTCTGTTCTTCTACACCCTCTTCCTTTCTCAGAGTTGGTTCCACCTGTGTCAAAAGTCTCGCACCGCCTGGGCAGACAGCGTGGCGATACGCATACCCCCGACAGACGCGCTTCAAAGCTCAGGAGTACGTCCGACTGACTTTAAAAGAACCTCTTGGAGAAGGCGCTGTCGGCGTTGTACATCCCGTCATGCTGGAGTTGACCATGGACTCGGGCAGGGTCTTTACACGAGATTTGGTGCTAAAGTTGGCGTTCTCTGAAGACCAACAGAAATCATTGCTGAATGAATACGGCGTCTATCGGTTTCTGTCCCAGGAAGAAGGCGTCAAAGGTATCGTACCAGTTCACGGCTTGTACAAAGACCCAGAATCAGGTGCCATGGGCATGCTCATGGATTATGCGGGCCAGAGTCTTCGTCATCGGCAGATTGAAAGAGAGCGCCGTGGCGAGCCTGACTTGATCACCAAGGAAGAAAGGTCTGTCAAATTCAAAGGTCCCGTTCTACGCCTGACCGAGAACTTTTTTGTAGACAAGCTTTCTCCGATGTTTTGCAAAGCCTGCACAAGGCTGGTGTGAATCACAATGACATCCGTCCCGAGAACCTTGTTATCAGCTCGTCAAATCAAGCATATATTATCGATTTCGACAGAGCGACCTTTGAAGGTCGCTATTGGGAGTATCAGAACCTGGAGGAATTGGACACGCTGGAAGACACTTTGGATGACGCATAGGCGCCAAATTATTCGTGTTGAAATACCCCTAATAATCTTCGCCTCTTTGTATAACTTATCCAATATTGTATTATGTATACCACGAGCGTCGCGGCGAACTAATGTCATGAACATTTAATGCAGAATATTCGCCTTGAAGTCGTTTCTTCTTCTTCAACTGCATCACGTGTGAACACGGATGTCCGAGACGCGCTAATCGACGAGGACGCTTTTGGACGCGGCGTTCCTCTTTGATGCCAAGTTCCAACGAACTCAACGGGATTCTTGACAAAGCACCAACACTACACTGAAAAAAATCTATCGACGCCTCTCCCCGCAGCCATATGGCGAGCTTCTCTCCGATCGGACACATCAACCGATTCAAGCATGTGTAAGCCAAAACGGAAGGTGAGTCATTCCGCCATCTGAGGTGCTCTGCAAGCTTAAGATGGGATATGTATATATGCAGGTTTTGTAGTCTTAGCGCCTTCAAAAGCCTTCTGACATGGCGTCTCCTGCCGTTCTCCCAACGACTGTCATCGACTATGTCGATCGGACAGAGGATGAACGCAAGGACTCGAGCACCTACATCTCGAAGCTCTCCGAGATAGGAGGCATCGTCAGCTCGTCCAGCCGCGAAGTCTTCATTCGGCGCGTCAATTCTTCTCAGCAGGGTGAGGAGGAAACGGATGAAAACCCGGAATTCAGGCTTCCTAGTGGCAAATCTCTCTTCGTTATCATTGGAGGAAACGCCCTTTTTCAGGTATGTCAGGGTCACCGAGCGAGATCGTTCATGGACTGACATCGCTCTCTCTCTCTCTGTGCGTGAACAGCTTGCTTTCTTCATCATCGTCTCTTCGGCCAGTGTCTATGCAGAGCTTCTTGGAGGAACTGCAACGTTCTCAGGACTGGTTATCGGTATCCCACCTGCAATCTCAGGGTTGGCTCTCTTCGTCATCACTCGGTATGATGGAGGTATGTCCTACATTAAGCCTTGACCGAGGCATACGAGGTTCTGACTGGGTGAAATCTTCTTTCAGGTCGATACGGCTTGCCCCTAAACATAGCCTACTCCGCCCTTATCGCAGGCAACATCCTCTACGCCCTCGCCTACCTCTCACAATGGCTCTATCTCCTCCTGATCGGACGAGTAGTGTCAGGTCTTAGCTTTATTGCTTTCATGTACTCGAAACGGTTTTGCACCGACCCTCGTCTTGTCGGTATCCGCAGGCGTACCACTCTCGCAGGCTGGCTTGTCGTTGGACAGGCATTCGGCTTCTCTGCGGGTCCTTTCTTGGGTGGTCTGCTCTATAAAGTCGGTTTCGACAACAGAGTGTTCAACGGCGTTACGAGTCCAGCTTGGGTCGTGGCGGGCATCTTCACTATCTTCCTCGTCTTGAGCAATGTCTTGTTCCAAGACGTCCCTCGCATCAAGGAACAGCCTATCCAACTGACATCTCCCACCTCCCAAGCCACTACCGGCGCAGCAGAAGCCGCAGTTGAAGCATCCCAGTCCCCTTCCGCACCCATCTCCTTCCGGGACATTAGCCCTGCTCAATGGGGTGTCATCACCTGCATGTGCTACTATTCAATGACCTGCTTCTTCATTCTCGGCAGCTGGGAAGCCAACATCCCCGTCTTCACAGCCGGTGCACTCGGCTACTCCCCATTCAACGCAGGAAATTTCATCGCTCTAGGAGGGATAATGTCCTTCCCCTTCCTCCTTCTTAACGTCTGGTATGCTAGGCGTCTGCAGGACAGGTCTATCCTGGCAATAGGCACAAACCTGGGAATGCTGGGACTGTTGATCATGCTCGCCATTCTACATACAGCGAAAGTCACGTTTGGCTCTCTCCTCGTATGCTGGTTCCTCATCGCTCTAGGATTCAATCTCGCCAGCACCTGCACATTGAGCCTGCTATCCAAGCAGCTCCCCGACACTTGGAATCGACAAGCCAGCATGGCTATCCAATACAGCAACTACCTTGGCCGTGTGACAGGAGCCATCCTTGGAGGGTCTGGTGTCAAAATCGGGATGATCAACTACGTTGCGGTGCAAATCGCCGTCGTTGGTCTGGGAGGTGTGATGTACCTGACATTGTGGAGGCAATTGAAAGCCAAGACAGGTTGAATTGTGCCCCATTCCCACCATTTTCCTTTGGCTCTATCAGACCAGCTGGTACGCCTTGAGCTTCGTCTCAAAATAGAGAGCGGCTGTCCTTCAAAATACGTCACCTGCCAAAAGAAGGTTGCCCACTTCGACGCCAACGTAACATAGTAAATTGACAAAATAATGATTGCGGTCATCTGATCAAAAAAATGGCGGTCTGGCGTTGTCGCTCAGCTCGGAATCTCTTCTGTCTCATATGTAGGCCACTGTGCGAATATCATCGAAAAGGATTTTGCTGATACCAGAGGAGCTCGTTGTCGGGGATCGACTGCACTTTTCCGAACAGAAATTCTGCCTGCGTAACCTCGCCATCTACATAAGAATATGATCAAATCAGCTTATATACGGCGATGAAAATACGAAGAAACACCACCATCACTTGCTTTGGCGTACAGAAGTGAATGATTTCCCTCCTGTACCCAGCCGCGGTCTTGGGAAAGGAGAGGAGCCCAAAGAGCGAGAAGGCGTTTGCCACGGGCAAAGAGCTGGAACCTATCACAAAGAGTATCTTCCGTGTCCATGGACAACAGTCGGTATACGGAGATATGAATACCTGATATCTGCAATGGCAATGCGTATTAACAACAGGAGGCGTGAAAGTCAAGAAAACCTGACCATAATGCACACCCTGACGTTATTCACGGCACTTGTTTCGCGTTCAATCGCCGTCAAAATCTTGTCAATGCCGGACAAAATTTGCGAAGCCTTGAGGGTTTGCCGTCCAGCTGGTTGCTTTTGCTTATGAGTGTGCCACGTTGCTAGCTTCGAAATCAAGCTAACCGCCAAGGTCTTGAGCTTTCGACTCTGCGTGTCGTCCGAGACAGGCCATCCCTCAAGCAATGCTAAGGCATCTACACAGTCCTCAGAGGTGGGGAACACAAGCCTCGAATGCGACAATTGATCCATGTGCTGCAAGAGCCTATCAGCATCTGATCGAAATCGAATCACTTTCGCCAATTCTCGAGTTCTAAGGTCTGCTCGCGGGCAGTGCACTGTGAGGGATCGCAGACAAGGTACGAGACGTGAATCGCTTTCTGTTGCGTAAAATGCGTCGAGATCGGCAAGAGGTATGCAGTTGCAATCCAGCTCCATGATTGATAGGGTTTGCCGCAAGAACAACACTAGCTCTCCAGGCTTCAATGCTCGAGTGTGAAAGGATACTTTCGTAAGGTTGCAGCCAGACCTGAGAATTAAGGCCGACATTTCTGATATCACGTTGTCTGCGTAGTCGCGTACGCGGAGAGTCTGCAGAGCCGGGAGGATCAGGCACCCAAGGAAAGGGCAATGGTACCAGCTTGTAGAGTTGACCCTGTAATCAAGACGCTTGAGGTTTTTGAAGATGACCTCAGCCGCATGCAGGTTGACAAAAGTACTCGCTTGGAAGATGTACGTGAAATCCTCAAGCCATTCGCTACACACATGTATTCGTAGCAATGTCCACATCACAGGCGTTCCCTTCGTGATTGTAGCATAGCGCTTGAGTTGTACCCATGGCAAGTATATCGTATAAGAATGAGGATCGAGACATTCAATTTCCACATTCGTCAACTGGGGGCAACTCTGACCACTAAATGTCAGAAGGTCGTAGCAGCAGGGATCTGCGCCGAGGATGGCAGCCACTTGGCCTCTGAAGCTGGGTTCAGGGACAATCTTGAGTTTAAGAGTACGCAGGCGAGGAAGAGGAAGACAAGGGTCATCTATACACCGACGGAGTTGAGGCTGAAGCTCGAAGGTTGCATCCCTGAGTCCGCCGATAAACGAGGGACACAACTCCAAATGTACTTTTTGCCATCTTTGTCGATATGTCATGAGGTGAGCAAGTGCAGGATGGTCGTAGAAACGGGGATTCACTGCACTGAATGAGATTGACGATTCTGGAGGAAGTTTCCTGATGTATGCCTCCACTGCATGGACGGATGGTGATGTCCTTTCAGCCATTGAAATGACTGGTAGCGTGCACCATAGTTCTGGAACGCCCACAGTTGCCGCCCTCCATTGACGAGAAACATGGCCAACGGTATAAGGAGGCATTTCCAGGGATGGGTCGAGATCTTCAGCAAGATATGCGAAAATTATCAGCAGCAATTCCTGCGGAATGTGCTGGGCAGCTGCGGTAGGACCCTCTCGAGTCTTGCAAAAGAGAGGTGGTTGAGTGACACCAGGGTCGTTGGTCATAACTTCAAATCAAGTCATACACGATTTCGAAGAACACAGACGATGGCTCGAAAATGACTGGTACAAGATGGACAATCGAGCCAAGGATGAGGTTGAGGTGAAACATGTTTATGCTTACGTAAATCTTGCAACTCGAATCTCTCTATGCCCTCGCCTACCTCTCACAATGGCTCTATCTCCTCCTGATCGGACGAGTGGTGACAGGTCTTAGCTTTATTGCTTTCATGTACTCCAAACGATTTTGCACCGACCCTCGTCTTGTCGGTATCCGCAGGCGTACCACTCTCGCAGGCTGGCTTGTCGTTGGACAGGCATTCGGATTTTCTGCGGGTCCTTTCTTGGGCGGTCTGCTCTATAAAGTCGGTTTCGACAACAGAGTGTTCAACGGCGTCACGAGTCCAGCTTGGGTCGTGGTGGGCATCTTCACTATCTTCCTCGTCTTGAGCAACGTCTTGTTCCATTCGAACTTCATTGGAAAGGATTTTGCTGAAACCAGAAGAGCTCATTGTCAGGGATCAACTGGTCTTTTCCAAACACAAATTCTTCCTGCGTAATGTTGCCCCCTACAAAGGAATTTGATCAAATAAGCTTATATGCGACAAGCAGGTAACAGAGAGACAGCACCATCACTTGCTTTAGCATACAACAGTGAATGAGCTCCCTCTTGTATCCAGCACCGTTCAGCAAATTGCAAAAGGCAAGGTACCCAAAGGGCAAGAAGGCGTTGGCCACGAGCCAAAAGTTGAAACCCCTCATCCCACAAAGTCCCTTCCACATACATGGCCAACATTCGGTATATGGAGATATGGATACCCGATATCTGCATTGTAAAGCATATTAACGACATAAGGATTTGAAAGGTGATGAAAAACTAACCATTATGCACAGCCCTTCATCACTTACGGCCTCTGTCTCGCCTTCGATGGTCGTCAAAATTTCATTAATGAAAAGTGGGTTGACATTCTGCCGTGCAGCTGGCTGATTTCGTCTACAATTGGAACAAATTGCTAACTCTGAATTCAAGCTGATTGCCAAGCTTCTTAGCCTTTGAGTTTGTGCATCATCTGGGATGGGCCACCCTTCAAGGAGCCCTAAGGCGTCCACGGAATGCTCAGAGGTGGGGAACACAAGCCTTGACGTTGTCAGTTGTCCGACGTGCGGTAGAAGCCTATCAGAACCTGACCGAAATCGGATCATTTTGGCCAACATTTGGGTCATAGTGTCTGCCCGTAAACAATGCACTGTCAGGGATCGCAGACAAGGTACAATACATGTATCGCTTTCTGTTGCGTAAAATGCTCCGAGATCAGCAAGAGGAATGCAGTTGCAATCCAGTTCCGTGATTGATGGGGTTTGCCGTAGGAAAAGCACCATCTCTCCGGGCTTCAGTGTCTGGATGTGGAAAGATAGTCTGGTGAGATTGCAGCCAGACCTGAGAATCAATGCCGACATTTCTGGTATCACGTTGTCTGCGTAGTCGCATACGCGAAGAGTCTTCAGCGCCGGAAGGATCAGGCACCCGAGGAAAGGCCAATGATACCTGTTTCTAGAGTAAACCCTGTAATCAAGATGCTTGAGGTTTTTGAAGATGACCTGATTCGCAAGAAGGTTGACGCTCTTCTGGACGATGTATGTCAAATGCTCAAGCTCTTCGCTGCATGAATGTAGTAAATTCCACATTGCGGGTACCCCTTTCGAGGTTACAGCATATCGCCGCAATTGTTGCCACGGAAGGGGTATCCAACAACAATCAGGATCATGACATTCGATTTCTACATCCGTTAATTGGGGACAAGCACCAAATGTCACGAGATTGTAGTTGCAGTGATCTGCCCTTATATTGAGTATATCGAATTCGAGGAACCTTGCCACTTGGCCTCTGAAGCTGCGTTCAGGGGCAATCTTGAGTTTGAGGGTACGCAGGCGAGGAAAGGACAGATGAGGAACACGTAAACGTCGAAAAAGTTTAGGCAGGTACTTGAAGGTTGCATCCCTGAGCCCGCAGATAAACGAGGGACATAACTCTAGGTATACTTTATTCCATCGCTCTCGATATTCCAGGAGGTGAAGAAGTGCTGGATGGTCGTAGAAATGGGGGTCCACTGCGCTAAATGAAATTGGCGATTCAGGAGGCAGCCTTCCAATGTACGCCTCCACTGCATAAACGGATGGTGATGTCCTTTCAGCCATCGAAATAACCGGTAGCGTGCACCAGAGTTCTGGAACGCTCAGAGTTGCCGCCCTCCATAGACGAGAAACATGGCCAACAGTATAAGGTGGTACTTCAAGAGACTGATCGAGATCTTCAGCAAGATATGCAAAAATTATCAGCAGCAATTCCTGCGGAATGTGCTGGGCAGCTGCGGTAGGAACTTCTCGAGTCTTGCAAAAGAAAGGTGGTTGAATGCCATCAGGGTGGTTGGTCATAGCTTCAAAATAAATCGTACACGATTCCAAAGAACATGGACGATGGCTCGAAAACGACTGGTACAAGATGGACAACTGAACCAAACGGCATGGCTGAGGTTCCTAGGAAGACGTTGAGGTGAAACATGTTCATGCTTACGTAAATCTTCCAACCTGAATCTTGACTTCATCCTTCGCTGGTGAAGCGACCTTCTCTATGATTGCCTGTTTTCTGAAGGACAGCTCTTCATTCGCCAATATTGTCAATGGGAATGTTAGTCGTCACTATCACTTGGAATGACACCGCCAGAAGGCAGGAAGTGGCCATGGGTTGGTCCTTACCAGGCTTGCTTCTTGGCGTAGCATGATGGTTCTTCAACTTGTAGGCCCCTCACCTCTTGCTACCCAATCAGATGGATTGATTGAGTAAACCTCAGGCAAGAGGGTGTAACTCACAGCGGAGAGAGAGTCGAACGTGATATTATCAATGGCCGTCGCCATCTTTCGAGAACAACGGTCGTCTCAGTATTGTCCGGCCATTCGTACATTCCCGGAAGTCCCTTCATGAGTGGTATGAAACCTCCCGTGCTTCTTGCAACGTTATTCATTGGACGCTAATAGACCGTGAAACAGCCTTTTCGATCCGCGTTCTCAGGCATCGGGTCCTCTGACTCTGAGCGTTCACTTGGACTTTTTTTCCAACAAACTTCGAAGGAATTACGTCATCGTATTCTCAAGTGCCGGGCCATTGCCGTTCTATATGCAGAGGCGGTCGCTATCTTTATGATTTCTACGACCTTCGATACTAGTCAGCATACTACTGCACGGAAGCGTACCGAAGATCGTCATAGTTTTGACTTAACCACCGGCTGAGTGACGCGTCATGAAGCGGCTTGAAAAACATTCTCCAGTACGAGGAAGAAGAGGAGGTATAAAAGCCATGAGCAGGCTGCAAACGCATTCAGGTTTCCTGCTCAGCCTTCCTGTCGTGCTTATTTGCAGTTCTGGTCAAAATGTCGCCACCCTACGATACCAACACTACCTCTGACGAGCTGGTCAAAGATTATGCTGATCTTATCAGAGGAAAAGTCGTCTTGACTACTGGGGTGTCCCCTGGAGGTCTAGGTGCCGCCTTCGTTCTTGCAATCGCCAAAGCAGAGCCTTCTCTACTCATCTTAGCGGGTCGAGACTCAAAGAAGGTCGCACAAACTGCTGCCGACGTCGCTGCTATCAACCCGAATGTCAAAACTCGAGATCTATTAGTCGACCTCGAGTCGCTGCAAAATGTCCGCGAAGCAGCAGCTATGGTTAATTCGTGGACTGATGTCCCAGCTATTGACGTCGTCATGAATAACGCTGCTCTCATGGCCGTTGAGTACGGCAAATCCGTGGACGGCTTTGAGAGGCAGCTGGCTGCAAATCACCTTGGACACTTCTTATTAACGAACCTCATCATGGGCAAGGTCCTAGCCTCAACGTCTCCTCGCGTCGTCTTCGTGAGCAGCGCAGGTCACAGGTTCAACCCATTCAGATTTGGAGATTATAATTTCGATGTGAGTTCATTGCACCGACCAATCTGATATGTAGCTGACTTCTTCTCATTCTCGGATCAGGATGGTAAATCCTACAACAAATGGCGTGGCTATGGCCAATCCAAGACTGCGAATATCCTGACAGCGCTTTCGCTCGCCAAAAAGCTTGGTCACCGCGGCCTTCAGGCTTACAGTCTCCACCCAGGCGTTATCATGACCAACCTTGGAAATCATTTAGACTGGCAAAAAGATATCGAAGGCTGCAGTAAGTCACTTACGAAGCTTGCCATAGTGTCTGCTGCTGATGTATTGCCGATGGCTAGGGGAAGTTGATAGTGCTATGGGAAACGAGGAGGCGTTCAGAACCGGATTTGGCGCTGTAAAGTCCATGGAACGAGGCGTGGCCACCCATATCTATGCTGCATTTGACCCCAACCTCTCGGGTAAGGTTTCCTCCGATTCAACAGTAGGCTCCTTCTGAACAAATTCTTAATCTAGAGCACAACGGGTCATATCTCCTTGACTGCCATGTCGGAGATCCCTTCACAGAAACAGTGAAGCCCTGGGCTACTAGTCACGTTGAAGCAGAGAAGTTATGGGTTTTGTCTCAGAAACTTGTCGGACAGGAATTCTCTTATTGATTGGGAGGTTGGTGGTTCAACTTGGATTCTGTTAGTGCGTGGCAGGACATAGGTTTCATACATCATAGCGCTCGATAATAGCGTCGCCAAATGTGACCTTTTCTTGTAGGAAGGGAACATCGGGGGTATGTTTGGTTTAGACGCTTCAGATCTAGCGACCATGTATATAGATGAAAAGAGAAGTGTCCTGCATCATGTCAAAGAAGACGAGCAACTCACGCGGCTATGCAATCCGATAGGCACGGATCCTTCAGATTGCGGACAGGTTGAAGATTAGAACGTATACTGTCAAATACACCCGTGCCTTGAAGACTTTCTCATGTTGCTCATCCTCATCATCATTTACTTATTTCATGGATCCATCCAGGCTAGTCCTATACCGAAATTCTCATTGGACACCTCGCCTCGAGATATCAATCCTTCGAATCAGTGCTTTTGTCCCAGTCAACAAAGATCGGTGTGGAACATTCTATGGAGCTGCCTGTCGACGATTTTCGCGTGTACTTGGGTGTCGGTGCATCCAAATATTCTTCCTGCAGGTGAAAAATGGTGGAAGAGGATAGGACGACGTCTGGAATTGATGATCTGGGGAATCCTTGCTCCTGAAATGATAGTTTACTGGGCGATGAAGCAGTGGATAGGCGCTCGCAAATTGGAAGCAAAATATCGCCGTACGTCTTCCCCTCGAAGAATTGGTCAAAAAGTCGATTAACTCAGAACGCCTTTAGGGCTTGGTTGGACAAGAACACATGGGTATTTTGTCCAAATGGGGGGATTCACATTGTACAAGGGCGAAGAATCCCAGGGCGTATTTCTGCATAAGCGATTGGCCAAACTTCTTGAAGAGGGCTTAATCGAGCTCCCTAAAATCACAGAAGCAGAAATCGAAGACCGCAGCAAAGGAGACGGCCTTTCAAAAGCGTTGGCTCTCGGCCAAAGTACATGGTTCTTCATGCAGTGCATTGCAAGACCATTTCAAGGCCTCATGATCATCGAGTTGGAGTTGGCTACGATGGGCTTTGTGGTTGTCAATTTCGCCATCTACTTTCTCTGGTGGAGAAAACCACTCAATGTCCAGTGTTCAATGCCCGTTTGTCTGTTGGATAAACCTAAGATTATTCCCGAGAAGGTGGACTCGGAGTCTGTCGAGCAACCTCGTTAGTCTTATCCCATTGGCCGCACGACGTACTCATACTTCCATTTTCAGGCGTTTCATTCATTGAAGCGATGCGTAGCCATCTCATATGTTTCTGGGCGTCAATCAAGTTTCCGTCAGCTTCGTCTATGTGGGCGGCGGCTAAGGAGACGCTTATAATCATCTTCATCGCCACAATATCACTTGTTCCAGCAATATTCATCATAGTGTTTGGGTCACTTCTTTCCGCTCCTCCGCGACTGTCCTCCATATTTGCTCCTGACCAGCAGGAAGACGAGGAAAGGGTATCGGTACCCACGTTCTACTCCATTCACGACGAAGGCACCGTCGATGATCTAACGCCATTTGTTGCGACAATTATTGCATCAATTTTCGGAGGCGTCCACTGCGCTGGGTGGTTTTTCACATACCCATCGCATGCAGAGGAGCTGATCTGGCGAATTTGCTCTACTTTCACTGCAGCTCTTCCTTGGCCAATGATAGCGACAAAACTTCTCTACGACCGCGAGGAGGAGGATGGCGATATTGTCTCCTGCTCATGCCTGTCCGTAATTCTTTTGATTCCAGTCATGATCGTATGTGCTATGGCGTACGTCGTTGCTCGACTTCTTCTGTTGGGAGAGGCTTTGGCTGCCCTCCGATTCCTTCCTCCAGAAGCTCGTGCTGTGGTCCAATGGGTCGAGTTTCTCCCTCACATTTAGGATGAGTTCTAGACAGACTTGATACTCTACAAAGCCCTCGATATTGGGTATCACAAAAATGGTATTCTTTTATCAAACCACATACAGTGTTTGGACAGTATAAACCACCATAGATTCTCACTTTCCAGACCGTCAATGATCGGACAACGAAAACGTATCAGACACAAACAACTCCCCGCTCTTCACCACAAACTCCTTCCTCTCCTGCAGAAGCTCCAACCTCAACCTCTTCGCCTCCTGCAAGCTAATGGGGAAATCGACACCCTCAAAAATTTGATCCTGCAATTCCAGAGGGAGTGACGAGAGGCCCTGCACCATCCCAGTCCCGGATCCACCCCGACTAGAACCCACCCCAGCACCAGCAACCCTACTCTCCTCTGACTGCAGCTCCTGCATCGCCTTCCACCACCACTCCTGCTGCTGACACGGCACATTCGCCGTACTGATCACCTTCACTCCCGGGTCCACAAGGTACAGCGCCACGATCTTCCGGTGCCCCTTCCTCCCTTTATCTTCCAACTCGAACGGCCCCACGCGATGTTGCAGGATGTTCGTAAACGTCAGCAGACGCCCTTCCTTTGTCTCGACGCTGCCGAGTTCTTGCACGGCTGGCTCGCCTTGCTCGCATCCAAAGATGGTGTGGAGCCATGCGTGGTCGTTTTGTCGATATTCGAAGTCGAATGTGACAGTTTCTTGATTGAGTTGGGCGCGGAAAGACAGGTGAGAGGGGGTGATATTCTCGTCAGAATAGTAGTACAGGGCTGTGGCAACGATATGCTCATTCTAAGCATCAGGAAAGCATCAGCGAATCAGTAGTCCACTGAATAGCAGTTTCAGAATTGATGCTCACTGACCATCTGTCCCATGACCTGCCATGATTCCCCCTCATATCTTGGCTTCTCAGGCGTCAGCTCAATATTCAGCATTTTCACAATAACTTGCAGCCCCCTCCCCTTAGTCCCATACACCTCTCTCAATTTAAACCTCGGCGTCTTCTTCATCTCTTTCCACTCCCCCGGCTCTGGAACCACAAGATTATCTTCCCTTGTCGCCTTGATCCACTCCCACCTCCGTCGGTAGTACGTGCCGTCATCCTCTCCTTGCCGTCGTTGGGGGCCATCGGAGGGAGGGAGGTCCTCTGGATCCACCGGGTCGTATGTGACCCCTTCGAAGGAGATGCGCCGGTCGCGCATGCTCATGAACCAGTCTACGGAGAGCGGGGCGAGGGAGTGATCCCAGAGGGGGATAGAGGCTGTGATGAGCTTTTCAATGAGGGTGTAGAGAGGTTCTTCTTCTGGGTGGAGGTTGTTGATATAGGTAGTTATTCTACATTAGAGAAATTTACTCGTTAGCTCTCTTTCTCTTTTTTTCGATAAGATGGCCGCTCGTCTCACTTTGCTTCTTCCCCCGAAATATCAACCTCACAAGGTAACCACTGGAAGCGCGCACTATATGGCCTCGGAAAAACTGGCTCGGCCCAAGGTAGTGGTTCCGCCGCCTCCCACTCCATTGTCTCTGGCCCCAGAAGAACGCGCGCAACCTCGCCTTCTCCTGACCTGTCAACACAATCCTCCAAAGTCGTTGTCTCACCATTCGGGAGCACCCTTGTCCTTTCATAAATCAAAGGAAAGAGAGAGGGGTCCACGAGATCCCAGACTTTCTTGTCCGACTCGGGATGCCAGTCTTTCATGCGCCCGGGGATTTTGGATTCGAAGGCTTTGACGGCTTCTTGAAGCTTACCCTTCAGCTCTGGAGAGATAGCCACGTCCGACTTGTAAACGTCGCCGTCATAAACGAAAGTTGGGGGGTGCTGAGTNTTCTTGTCCGACTCGGGATGCCAGTCTTTCATGCGCCCGGGGATTTTGGATTCGAAGGCTTTGACGGCTTCTTGAAGCTTACCCTTCAGCTCTGGAGAGATAGCCACGTCCGACTTGTAAACGTCGCCGTCATAAACGAAAGTTGGGGGGTGCTGAGTGGAGTCAGGGGGAAGTTTGCTTGCGTTGTGTTGAAGCTCGGCTACGCACCAGTCGAGCATGCTTTGGGTGATGTCCTCTCCTGAGGCGAGCGCTTCGTCTCTCCATTTCTGCACTATTTCGGGGTTGTTGATCTATAAGGCGAAATCAAGTGGAAGTAGTCTTCGAGGGTTAAAAATTGGAAAACATACCTCGTTGAACCACTCTGGTTTATCCGTGATACTATTCATCAGCTGCAGCATAGTGAACTCTCTGAGTGTCGTCATCGGAATCCTATATTCCAAGGTTTAAGAAACCATATTAGCACGTCAAAGACCAGCCATAAAAAGTCGAATGACGGCACATAGTATTAGTGCGCGACGTACACAATACGCCCATGATCCTTATCCACCCTACTCAACGCGCTCGGAAATCGATTTCGAATGTAATCCAAATCGCCCACCTGCGGGAAGTAGTTCAGCGGGCGACCAAAGCCAGGCAGCACCGTCTTGTCATCTCCAGGTTGGGCAACTGGTGGTGGCCACAGTGTATATAGTACGTCATGAGGAGAAGGCGGGGGCGTTACTTCCTCTGTAGACATTAGCCCTGGTAGGGTAGAGATGCAGGAGATATCGCTATGAAAATAGATCCTCGAGGACGTTGTGCGAAAGGATTGACGGCGGGAGACACGAAGTTCGACTGCGCCTCATTGAACCCTCCCGGAAGTCATGCGCCCCCAACCCCCAACAACCACAAACACCAGAAAGTCTCGAGTGAAGGTCATTTACAGACGTACTTTCATAGGAAGGCAATGACTCAGGTAGACATACCCAGGCAAGCCTTGAGACTGGAAAGAATGAGACGCAAAGGACAGTCAAAATCTTCCGTGAAGGCGTTTTTGTGGCTACTACAAAACAGACCAAAAGAATAAGCGCTCATGCTCAGCTTCCGGTGGTGTGTCGTCATGAACCATTGAAGACTCCAAAGGAAATATGAAACAATTCCGGAACTCAGAACAGGCCTGGAGAGCCTAGAGACGTGGTCATGGAAAATTTGAGTGCATGCAGAGCCAATGCTCAGCTATAAGTAAAGAATTCAAACTCGAGAAATGATATTCTGAGCCAATCGAATCACATACAGTATCAAGCACCAGACATCCTTGTCTCCCATACTTATAAAGGCTCATACAACAAGAAAGTCTTTGACTCGAACAGCTTCCCACTCAGCACCACAAACTCCTTCCTCTCCTGCCACAACTCCAACCTCAACCGCTTCGCCTCCTGCAAGCTGATCGGGAAATCCACATCCTCCAAAACATGGTCCTGCAATTCCAGCGGGAGGGCTGCAATGCCCTGCACCGCCTCAGCCCTGCTTGACCCTGCACCCTTAGTTCCCTCCAAATTCACTGCCTGTGCAGCCTTCCACCACCATTCCTGCTGCTGACAAGGCACATGCGCCGTACTAATCACCCTCACCCCCGGATCCACAAGGAACAGCGCCACGATCTTGCAATGTCCCCTCCTCCCTTTATCCTCCAACTCGAACGGCCCCATCCGGTGCTGCAGGATATTCGTAAATGTTACCAAGCGACCCTCGCGAGCCTCGATGCTGCCGAGTTCTTGTACAGCGGCTTCGCCCTCTTGGCACCCAAAGATGGTGCGGAGCCACCCATGGTCGTTTTCGGCGTAGTTGATGTCGTATGTGAGGACCTCCTGATCGACCTGGGCGCGGAAGGAGAGGTCGGAGGGGGTAATGTTCTCGTTGGAGTAGTAATATAGGGCTGTGGCGACGATGTGTTCATTCTAAACACCAAAAAATCGTCAGAAATTCTATTCATATACCAGCATGCCAAAGATTCAGTAACAGAAAGACTAACCATCTGCCCCTCGACATGCCACGACTCACCCTCATATCTTGGCTTCTCTGGCGTCAACTCAATATTCGCAAGCTTTACTATAACCTGCAGCCCCCTCCCTCTGCTCCCATAGACCTCCCTCAGCCCAAACCTCGGCGCCTCCTCAGACGGACTGAAGTCACCCGGCTCTGGAATCACAAGATTCTCTGCCCGTGTGGCCTCGATCCACTCCCACCTCCGCTGGTGGTAGACATTGTCGTCCTCTCCTTGCTGTTGTTGGGGGCCCTCGGTAGGAGGGAGGTTGTCTGGATCAGCCGGGTCGTATTTGACCTCTTCAAAGGGGATGCGCCGCTCGCGCTTCCTCATGAACCCGTCTTTGGAGAGCGGGGCGAGGGAACGGTCCCAGAGGGGGATGGAGGCGGTGATGAGCTTTTCAATGACGGTGTAGAGGGGTTTCTGTTCTGGGTGGAGGTTGTTGATGTAGCTCGTAATCCTTCGTTAAAAGAACTTATTATCAGCTCTTTTTAATAAGACGGACGCGGGTCTTACTTTGCTTCTTCCCCGGAAATATCGACCTCACAGGGCAACCACTGAAAGTGCGCACTATACGGCCTCGGCAAAATCGGTTCGGTCCAAGGAAAAGGTTCTGCCTCCCACTCCCTCGTCTCTGCCGCTCCAAGAACATGCACAACCTCGCCCTCGCCTGACCTCTCAATACAATCCTCCAACTTCGTCGTCTCTCCGTTCGGGAGCACCCTCGTCCTTTCATAAATCAAAGGGAAGAGAGAAGGGTCCACGAGATTCCACACTTTCTCATCCGACTCGGGGTGCATGTCCTTTTGGCGCTGGGGGATCTTGGCTTCGAAGGCTTTGACGGCTTCTTGAAGCTCACGCTTCAGCTCTGGAGAGATGGCCACGTCAGACTTGTAAACGTCGCCGTCATACACAAAGGTCGGGGGACACTGAGCGGAGTCAGGGGGAAGTTTGCTTGCGTTGTGTTGAAGCTCGGCTAC